>APFE030431794.1:27145-39737 GCA_000404065.3 Pinus taeda | reverse complement strand
CAACTCAAAACTCTAACCATTAAATTTCTCAATCTCTATATTTCCACCACTCGCCATCTTCTTTCACCACCAGAATCGATCTCGCAGATCTCCCACTGAACAGGGTCTACCACAGGCCCGAGTGAAACCCCTCAACAATAAAGGCGTCCCCTTGAAGCCAAAAACATCTCTGATACCAAATGTAGGTTTTAACCCCGTACATAAATTACCTGCATACGAATTCTAAAACACAGAAAAATAAACAATGCAAGAGCATAACACATAAAACACATATACACAGATATTTTCCCACTGGATCCCAAAACCGGGACTACGAGCTTGATTTTTCATTATATTCCTTTCAATTTTATAATACATATTTATACATGCCGAAGCATCCAATACCATGGACCAAAAACCATCGTGTCCAATACCATGGACCAAAAAACCATCGCATCCAATACCATGGACTGAAAAACCATCGTGTCCAAAAAACATGTGCAAAAATCATGCACAAAACCATAGGTGGGTCCGCCCAACCTAACATAGGGTCCAAAATCAAAAATTTTCGGGGTGCTACCGTGGACCCCATAAAGTGGGGTTACAGGTATCCCTTAAACCCCCTGTTAACTACGTGGAAAGAATATAACACAACCCAACAAAATGATCAAGATAATTGTGGGATTGAGCAGCAGAGCTAGACTGGAAGTACCTATGTACAAAGGAAATTTAGGCAACTTGAATCGTGAAGAGTAATTGATGGATTAACATCACGGATAAATATTTCGACTATGAAAAGGTAGTTGAAGATAAGAAATTCAAGTATAAGATTTAGTTATGTGGAAGAGGATACTGAAAAGCTAGCTAGATATATTCATGGTTTAAGATTTGAAATATAAGACGAGCTAGATATTTTGTCCTTCAAAATTGTGGAAGAAGCTTACCATATCGCCCTTAAGATAGAAGAGAAGTTAGCAAGAAATCAGAGTTAGAGAGGAGGGGGATGAAGTACAGTAAGGAGCAAAGGAAAGTCATGTAGAAGATTTTATGTTCAAAGAGAAGAAGGTGACAATTCTCATCAACGAGAATCATCATCAAGAGAAGATTTCATAGGAAGAAGACCATAGCAAAGAGGTAGAGGTAGATCTTTGGTAGTATGTCGTTATACATGTAATAAAATCAACCATAAATCTAATGAATGCCTATAAATATCTTCAAGTCAAGGTAGCATACATATGGGACAAATTGATGCACAATGTGTAAAATCCTTTGCACATGAAATTGCACCTGAAACGAGTGAATCTATAATGATGAAGAGAGCTTTATTCGAACTTGCTAAAGAAGTAAAGTAACCTACAAAAAAGAAAATATTGTTTATAATTGTGTCTAAATTAGGGAGAAATGTTGTAAAGTCATTATTGATAGTGGGAGTAATGATAATCTAGTATCCACAGAAATGGTAGAAAAGTCAAATCTAAAGAAAACTAAACATCCTACTCCCTACAAAGTATCGTGGTCGTAGAAGGGACATTAGGTACTAGTTAATTAGGTGAAGTGGAATTAGAGATAGGGAACTATAGAAATAAAGTTCTTTGTGATGTTATGCATATGGATGTATGCCATGTTCAGCTTGGAAGACCTTGGTAATATGACAGGAAGGCGAGACATGATGGAAGGAGTAACACCTATACTTTCGAAAAGGATGGCAAAAAACATGTACCTTTGCCTTTGAAGGATGAAATAGTACCACAAGAAGACCAATCCAAGGTAATGTTACTTAGTGGAAAAGAATTCCTTCAAGAAATCAAACATGAAGAGATAAATTTCACTTTGATTGGTAATTCAAAGGTAGCTCTCATAAGCACAAATTTGAATGATCTCTTGGAAGAAATTAAAAACATGTTGAATGAATTTATTGATATTGTAGTGGATGGCTTATTTGATAAATTGCCTCCCATTAAAAGTATCATCCATCATATTGATTTAATTCTAGGTGTTAGCCTTCCAAATAAAGAAACTTATAGAATGACTCCAAGGGAGAATGAAGAGATTAAAAATCAAGTACAAGAATTGTTGGATAAGGGTCTCATCCGTGAAAGCTTAATCCCATGTGTTATTCCAATAGTATTAACTCCATAGAAGGATGGAGGATGGAGAATGTATGTGGATTCTCAAGCAATCAACAAAATTACAATCATGTACATGCTTACATTGCCTCGTATTGATGATCTGATAGATTGTTTAATTTGTGTTGCATATTTTTCTAAAATAGATTTGAAAAGTGGATATCATCATATTAGAATTAGAGAATGTGATGAATGGTTGACTTACATGAAAATTAATAATGGCTTATATGAATGGTTGTTAATGCCTTTCGGGCTTACCAATGCTCCTAGTACCTTAATGAGATTAATGAAGCAGGTCTTAAAAAATTTAATTGGAAAATTTGGCATAGTTTATCTTGATGATATCCTAATTTAGAGTGAATCAAAAGAACAGCACTTAAGACAACTTAAGATGGTTTTGAGGAAATTGCAGGAAGAAAAATTCTCAATTAATTTAAAGAAATGTAGCTTCATGAGGACATAATTATTACATTTGGGTTTTATAATCTTAGAGGGCTTAAAGATGGATCAATTAAAATTCAAAGCCATATTTAATTGGCCTACTACCCTAAGAACCATTTATCAGGTAAGAAGTTTTCATCTATTAATGAGCATTTATAAAAAATTTATCAAGGATTTGTGGAATCTACAATCCAATTATGGAAACCATCAAAGAAAACAATCAATCATTCCATTGGATAGAGGGAGCTGACAAAAGTTTCAAATTGTTAAAGAAAAATATTATAGAAAATCCTATTCTAGTATTTCCAAAACAAGTTGTTTCAAGTTGACACTGACACCAGTGGAACTGTAATAGGAGTTGTTCTAAGTCAAGAGGGAAAACTAGTCACCTACTACAGTGAAAAGCTTAATGAAGCCAAGCAAAAATATTCTTCCTATGATAACATTACAACACAAAGAGGGGTTTTAAGACCATATTTGAGACAATTTTTGGGTAAATTGTCTTAAATTGAGACAAAAATAAAATTGTGTATTGTCTTAAATATTATCTTTAAGCGAGTGTCTTAAATTATTGTCTTAAAAAATTGTCTCTATAAAGAGAATACACAACACCAGAATTATTGTCTCTTAAGAGACAATTTCAATTTTTTTTCTCATAGACAATAGTTGGGATTAAAGAAATATTGTCTTTAATTCAAGCTATTGTCTCTCTAAAGACAATAAAAAATTATATTTAAAGACAATACAATATCACTTTTGTCTATTTGGAGACAATAAGAAGGAACCTAAAAAAATATCTCACCATTGAAAAAGTATTTAATAAAAATAAACTACAATAACATAGATTAATTCATGTTAGGGCACAATGGAATCGAACCACCAACCTTCTACTCATAAGGCAAGTGCTCTTCTATTGAGCTAGCACCCTGTTGGACATTAGATAAACCAATGCTCCCCCTGTGTTTCGCACATGGACTAACTGCCTCCCATGGATCCTTATCTCTGGTGATGTGATCATTGGCTAAAACCTACTAGTTTTGGTCTAACGATAATCGTGATTCCCAACAAGTAGTATCAAAAGGTAGGTCACGAGTTGGTGCGAAGATTATTGGAAATTGGATAAACCAATGCTTCCTGTGTGTTTCACGACATGGACTAATTGCCTCTCGTGGATCCTTATCTCTGGCGATGTGATCATTGACAAACACCTGTGGGTTTTGGTCTAACGACAATCATCATTACCAACAGACCCTTCAAATAATTGTTTGAGGATTTATAACAGTCATTGAAATTGCATATATAAGCATTTCTTTTTAAAAAATTCTCGACTCATAATGGCATAATCCTTATAAAATTTATAATCATGCAATCCCTATTTTTAACTTAATAAAAAATAACTCAATGGAGTTACCTCAATTTTACACCCCTACAAAACAAGCTAACAATACACAATAATTTACAAACAAATAAATCTAATCATATAAATAAAAGTAACTAGAATTAGCACAAACTCTTAATATCTCATGTTAATTCTTCTTGTTCATAGGTTGTGACCATAATTCACTTACTCTCTTGCCAGTAGTCATGATTAGAGATTCCAATCAAATAGTTGATACATTTAGTAAAGATCTTATTTCAGTTCAAACTATAGTCAACCAACATGGAGTACGTGATTGATATTTTGTATACTTCTTTGACAACAGGGAAGCACAATTGATTCCCTAAGGTTCTTGAAGATGGCCCTATTTCCTGTTATGGTTGGTTTCTTGCAATAGTGAACAATGTGAAAAGCAATTTTTTTTACTTTGTGAAACATAGAAATGTAAGTTTCATGGAGTACACAATATGATTCCCTTTGAAATTTACCCCAAGTTTCATAGCCTAACTAGACTATAAACATTCCCCTTTCGATAAATTGATTTCCACTCAAGTTTTATGTCTTTTTTTGAATATAGGCGGGGGCGTGTTGGTTATCTAGCATATGTACTATAAATCTACACATAAAAAGAAATACAAACAACACATTCTTTTGTTTTTTTATATAATTAAGGGTATATATACTTAAGTAGGTGTAAAAGGATTAATATTGGAAACTTGAGCACTGGAGCCTTTCTTTATTTTTTTGGATATTAATGTCAATTTTAGAGAGTTCTCATTTTTTGAAGGATATATACAACTTATTCTTCTTATCTTCCTCAACAATAACCAAGGATGTCTGACGAACATGAGACATACCCACATGATTGGATTTGATAGAGAGATAATCCCTTAGTATAAGATCTGAAAATTAGATTATGTTCTTTGGTGCATGGTTGTTACAACCAACACTTTATTTCACTTTCAAAAGAGTAGCTATGAAATTTAAGTTATCTTATTTGATTTTGATATGATGTTTTTCTTTAGTTTCAGCATAGTAATGCACACTCAAGTTGAATGCATTGATGAAATTATGGCCTTCTCCTATTCCTCATATGATTTTGTGGTTTTGCACCATCCATAAGATGATGGCAACACATTGCTTTACAATGGAAAAAAATGATTTGAACGTTGCCACGCTTGAGATTTAGAAGGAAATAGATTCTATGAGAGAGATTGACTTAAGAAGAAGCAAACAAATAATACTACAGGGAATTATTCTACCTCAAGAGAGACTATGAATGATTTTAATGTGGAATATGTAGCCAAGAATATGCAAGAATTTGTGTATAAAACGTCAAGTTATGAAGTAGTTGAAGTTCCAAGAAATGGGTGAGTGCTAGATAATATGTTTCTTGCTTGTGATTGGCTATTCTATCACTAAATTTCATTCAATGTAAGTATAAACATGAATAGGGCAGTAATCCCACCAACCTCTATTTAGTTACAACACAGTTCTATGGTAACTTGTGTTTTGTAGACAGGGCTATCATTTTATGGATAGGACAATGGATGCAACATGATCTTGACAGTGAAATAGAAATCAAATTGTTCCCTTGCAACTTTTCAGGCAACATGTGAAGGAGTGACATATGTTTGGTCAGGAAGCACAACTAACATGTTAACCATTACCCATAAAATGTTGAAAGGGTGTGTGGGGAAATACCACACCCCCACATGATATCTAGATATGATGATCAATGAAGTCCAACAAACCCTAGCCAGCAAGAGCACCCTTGATTTTCCACAGTAAGTTAGCAATTGCATGTGGTAGAAGAGGGTGCATTGCCACAAGTAAGGTGCATGCCTATATGTATGAATGCATGTTTTACTCCAAGAGAGATTCCCACATGCATGACACATTATTTTGGGAGAGATTCCCTCATGGAGCATGCATTTCTCATTATTATGGGAGTTAAATGACATCCATCACATAAATATTTCCAATGTTGTACATTATGCATGGCACATGCATTCCATGTTGAGCTTGTGAGGTCCACCACTCTTTAGAATTGTAACATTCTCTTATTTATATAAAGAGTAAGACAGTGCACTAATCAGATATGGGAGATGAGAAGTCCATATGATTTGCAACAAGTACTCACAAAAAAATTATTGTTATGTAGTTGTTTTTTTTGTCATGTATTATGTGAGTTAGAGTGTGAAGTTTTTCTTTTATGTCTGTAGACTGTCCATTACATCAATTGATGTTGTAGTTTATTCAGTCTTTGTAGAGATATTCTAATGGAGATTGAGATAGGGTAGTAGTGTGACTCTACTACTATGTGTAGTATGGTTTTTGAGTGAGGAGCTTGTGTTTATATCAAGTTGTGTAAGTTCTCTTTTCCATATATAAAAGAAAAGAATTCCATTACTGCTACAGGTTTCTAGTATCAGGAAGACTCTGTTACATCAAAAATTTTACTTTATTCAATGTTTGTGAAAAAAATTCTACTTTAGAATGAGCTAGAGGATTCTGCTACAATGTTATAGTGAGCTAGAGTAGTAGATTTATTATGCTACTATCTGATAATATAGTTTTTTTGAGACACTTGTGTGCATACCATATTACCAAGTTTTGTAAATTTTTTTTCCATAGCTAAAAACAAAGAACTTGATTGCTACTACGAATTTCTCGTAATCTTTCCTGAATCTCCAGATTATTATTTATGGAGGTATAAAGATTATTTTTCAACTAGAGTGATCTTATATCATGATAGGCATTGTCTATACTCTTGTGTTTTCGTATAGTGCTTCATTTATGTAGATTAGATGTTTTAAAAGGTGTTCCCTAATCTTCAACTATTAACTGTAGAAATTAAATCTTTGAATGCGGATTTGATTATAATGAGATGAAAAATTCAACACTAGTTAATTTCTAAAAACTCTTCTTCGATACATAGATAAGATAGACATCTGACACTCAGAGATGTTTCAAAGACAGAAAATGTCCCAGACCAACTGGAAACAATATTATGGGTTATATAGCATACAAGGGAATTTTAATAGCAACCCCTAAGAGGGAGCACCTACATACATATTTCGATTGAGAATAATATGAAAATGCAGACTTTCTACAAACCATATATTTGCCTGAACTAAAAATAGGGATTTCAGATTTTGTTGATAGAAAATACATGAAACAACATAAAAAAACATTAAATCTATTTAAATTGAAACTTAATACTTTTCATTTAAAGTATTTTCAATTTTTAGCAGTAATCAGTTTGTGCTAAATATAACAAAATTCTCATAAATGGACAATTTCCAAGAAGAACCAGTCACCCTAAAATTAATTGTCACCTCACAAACCAAAAACTGAGCATTTCTTTTATTTTAGGTTCTCTTTTGAACCAAAACACAAAGGGTTCTTTAATAGGAATTTAGAAAATAATCAACTAGCTTCCCATTTCATATGTCAATGTAGTAATGCTTTTCAGGTAATTTCTATATTAGTTTTTATACAAAGCAAGTTTGTAAACATAAAGTTCAAGCAAAATAAGGTACCTCGACTAGATCCTTCCTCAAGAATTTGTAGGAACTCGTATATCTTTCCTTGCTTGAAATAGTCCCTCTTAAAAATCAATCATGGCATAAGAAGGCTACTCTAAATAACTCTATTTGTAGCATATACGACAAGAAAATGGATGCAATTATAACACAACGTTTGGTTATCGGAGATGGTGTGACAAGATTATGACCCTATAGATTTATGTAACAATAGTGTAATGTGGCAAAATCATGCACAATGCAAACCCACACTAGGGGTACACATACTCACTCTAGTTCGAGACTTGGGTGCACCAGTGGTGCCCCCTGGTGTGGGACAACACAACTAATTTGAGGGCCACACATGCAAAATCCCTCAACCTCATTAGGATTGTTCCCGCTCGATAAGATTTTGGGTGTGTTACTTATCGTGAGGGCATAGCCAGTACAATGTGCATCAAACCAACTATTGTGGGGATCATTGAATATTGTAACATGGATTTGTATGTGATAGAGGTGCCATGGGGCTAGGAATTCAACATGAAGTCAAAAACCATCCCCAAAAGAAGAAAGTTGAATTGAATTAAATTATTTATCATATATTTTTCATTTCGGTTTTAAATTTTATATTTCTGATTTTAGTTATATACAAGTGAAACTCTTCCATATCTATGGTATAGTGGTTGAGATCGGGTGCCACCATACAAAATACTAAGGTTCACACCTCAGTGGGCTTAAAGCCCTATTCGAGATTAATTACCCAATTTTGATAGGGGTCTCCACATTTGTGTAGGTTTGATCTAGGTGGATATTAGCGACCAACCACCTATTCCACTTGGACCCCCACCATTGTGTCTTTCAGCTTTTCAATTTCCTTAATTGTAGCACAGTTTGGAATTTTTGGCAGTTTTTCGGGTCCTAAACTTCCGAAGCCGTTTTGAGACCCTAAATAATGTTTTTTTGACAATATCCATTTGGAAGGTTTTAATGAAATTGAATTTTAAGTTGTAGTCCTTGGAGATATATTTCCAACAAGGTATCATGTGGGTCAAACAGAGATAATATGACCAAGTTATGACCTCAGGAAGTTGGTTGCCCAACTAACCCTAACAGGGCCCATAAAATCTCGGTGTTACATCTCCTCGGGTTAGGGTTTTGGTTGTTTAGGGTTTTCTCTTATTGTTCAATAATAAAAAGGCCCTTAAGCCTCATTCTAACTCAGTTCAGAGGCATGTAGCCACCACATCTCTTCTCAAAGATAAGCTACCATCACCGGTGCTAGTCTCATTTCCATTATGTTTGTAAGCATATTTCTTTATTTGATATTAATGAAATGAAGTTTTATTTTTGTTGCATCTCTGTATTTATGGTTATATCTATAATTTGTTGTGTTTCTGTTTAAATTCGGATCAATGGTATCAGAGCGGTCTACTCTTCTCTGTTTTTCTTTGCATGTCCCCAACAAGATCGGGATATAAGGAGTTAGGGCTTGAACTGGTTCAACCTTTGCAAGTCCAGCCTCGTAAATCCTGATGCCTCCCATGGGGGAAGAAAAGAAATATAAGGGAGCAGGATATCCTATCAAAATATTGCTTGAGGAGGCCCTTGAGAAACAAAGGAACACGATGATGGATAACTTTTCCTAGATCCTTCAACGATTGACCATTGACAACACATCCACATCCAACAACCACTCTAGAAGCTCCACACCTTTTAAGGTACAAGTAAACTTTGACATTCCCATATTTGAGGGCCAAATAGATGCAGATGTCATAGATAAATGGTTTAATATGCTAGAAGGATATTTTTTTGTTCATGATTTTTCCAGCCACGAAAAGATTACTTTTGCTCTTCCCAAAGCCACTCCCCACGTCAAGGACTGGTGGGAAACCTATTGTGAGCAGAAGGATGAAAGTACAACCTCACTATTTTTAGTTGCTCCCACTTGGAATTCATTCAAGGACGCCATCAAGGATATGTACTACCCTATCGAGAGCTACGAGGACAAATGCATAAAGTCGACCACCCTATGACAAGGAAGAGACCAAGATGTGTTGGAGTCTACCAATATTTTTCATACCCTTCGTACAAAGTTTAGTATCAAGGATTCTGAGAAATATTTGGTACTCAAGTACCACAACTGCCTACATAGATACATCTAGGATGAGATGGAGTTCCTAGACATCTCCTCGCTTGGCACGACGTACCAATATGCCGTCAAGATTGAGTAGAAGTTTAAACAGAAGAAGCGAGACTTTGGATATGTGAATCCAAAGCAAGGGAAAGGTGACCCCAAACCGCAGAACAAAGGACCAAGCCAAGGCAGGACAACCCAGGACAACCCCCAAGGCCATAAGAAAAGGACATCACTACGAAGCTGAACAAGGACACAGGAAAGTGGTGTGAGTTCCATAAGAGCTCCACCCACAACACAAGTGAGTGTCGAGCTAAGAAGTCACTAGTGGCTGAGCTGAAGGCTTAAAAATCAATTACATGTTCCGACTCTAAGTTAGAACTCGACAAGGGGAATGATAAAGGGAAGCATATTATTGATGCGGAGCCTAATGCCATTGTCGCCATCACAAAGATCTAGAAGGAGGAACCTGAATATCTAGAGGATGAGGAGCATCTCTTCCACTCCAGATGTGGGTAAAGGTTCCCCACTACAGATCATTGTCAGTGGTGGGAACCAAAAGAACCTCAATGCAACAGAGGTCATGAAGTGGTCAGGCTTACCGACCACAACACACCCAGAACCATACACCATCAGGTGGCTTCACCAAGGACAGGATCTGCGTGTGAACCAACAATGTCGCCTTCCATACATCAACAAGCCCTTCACAGATGAGGTATTATGTGACATTTCTCTCCTTGATGCTTGTGATGTATTATTAGGCCAACCATACTTGTGTAAGTGACATGTTGTGTATGAGCCAAGGCCTCACATTGTTATTATTACATTGGGAAATAAGTTGTATAGGATACCGGAGGTACAATCGCATATCACCATCTCTCTAATTACTACAAAACAATGTAGTAAGCTCATTTCAAAAACCAGAAAATTTGTTTTGCTGATGGTACAACATCAAGGAAATAAGTACACGGTGGCCACGACCTCTAAACAAGGCCCCTCCACACGACAACAACAGATGGACAAGGCCGTGGACTAGTATGAGGACATATTCACCTCCCTTGAAGGGGTACCTCTACGCTGTCAAGCCAAGTACTCCATCGATCTGACCCCAGGTGCGTCGTTACCTAATGGACCAATCAATCGGTGCTCCGTTCTAGAGAACAATGAAATTAAGAGGAAAATTTAGGAGTTGTTGCAGAAAGGTCACATTCAGTCAATTTCATCTCCCTGTAGGTGCCCAATCATGTTGGTACAGAAGAAGGATGGGATTTGGAGACTCTATATTGACTATCGGGCGCTGAACAAGATCACTATCCAGAATAGGTACCCGATCCCATGGATTGATGACCTTCTAGACCAACTCAAGGGGGGGAAATATTTCAGCAAGATCGAGTTGAAGTTCAGATATCACTAGGTACCAATCGAACCCTTCGTTGTGTGGAAGATTGCCTTCAAAGCCAAGGAGGGCCTTTTCGAATGGTTGGTTATGCCTTTCGGGTTGACGAATTCCCCTCAACCTTCATGAGGTTGATGGATGACATCTTGTGATCATTCACCAGCTCATTTGTAGTGGTATACTTGGATGACATCCTGATCTTCAGCTAAAGTTGGGAAGAGCACCTACACCACATCCGACAGGTTCTTCAAACACTGCGGCAACACAAGCTATGTGCTAATTTGGAGAAATGCACTTTTGGCATGACCCCGGTTCAGTATCTGGGATACATTATTGATTAACGGAGGGTGCATGTGGATCCAACCAAGATCCAAGTCATTCGAGATTGGTCAGCCCCAACCACTTTGACAGAGCTCCACAACTTTATGGGTCATGGCAATTTCTACTGCAGGTTCGTGTTGGGGTTCTCTCATATCACTTGGCCCTTGAGTAAAGTCACCTAGGGAGGAGCGAAAGAAATATTATTTTGGTCTAAATCTCAATAGAATGAATTCACAGAGTTGAAACATCGCCTCTGCTCTGCACCAGTGCTCACATTACAAGACTTGCAGCAACCATTTGAGATTGAGACAGATGCTTCTAACTATGCTATTGGGGCAATCTTTACTCAACAGGGGCATTCAGTGGCATATCATAGTCAGACACTTTTAGACATAGTCTGAAAGTATCCCACTTATGCCAAAGATATGTATTCCATTGTGCAGGCCTGCCAACAATGGAAGCATTACATTTTGGGGAAGGAAACGGTCATCCACACAGACCACCGACCCTTGCAATTCATAAGACGCAAGGGAAGTTGCAGAATTATCACCATTAGAAGTGGTCCGCATACCTACAACAATTCCATTTGAATATCAAGTACAAGAAGGGCAGCACAAATAATGTCGCAGGCTGCCTCAGTTGACCACCGATCATGGTGTTAACCACCGTGCTCAATTCTTGTGGGCATGAGACTTCTGATTGGCAACTTCTCTACAAAAGCGACACAGAATTCAAACACACATATCATGCGCTCTTGTAGGGTCAGCAAGTTCCAAATTTTCACCTCTAGGATGCTTTGTTATGCTACTTGGGACACCTTTTTGTTCCTTCAAGTGAGCGTGAGAAGATGATTTGGTAAGCGCAATACAGTTAGGCCATTGGGCATTTCGGGGTCAAGAAAATGGTGGTAGTACTGCATATGTATTTCTATTGGTTGAATCTTCGACAAGATGTTGGGAAGTACATCAAATCCTACACTACCTGCCCCATTTCCAAACTGACCATCAAGAAGCAAGGCCTTTATACTCCACTGCCTACCCCTAGTCGACCTTGGGAATCCATCTCCATGGATTACATGTCAGGCATTCCTTATACTAAGCATGATAATGACTGTATTTTTGTGGTCGTCGATAAATTCTTGAAGATGGCCATTATGGTGGCCTACAAGAAGAGTATCACAGTAGAAACCACTACTAAACTCTTCTTTGAATGAGTGTGGGTAAACTTTGGGATCCCATAGTCTATCATCTCATATCGGGACAACAGGTTCCTCAGTACATTTTGGTCCAG
>APFE030431794.1:4560-21575 GCA_000404065.3 Pinus taeda | reverse complement strand
TTTATAAGAAGAGCTTCCGCGAAAATCACATATAGAAAGACTTTTGTCGACGCTTTTGAACCAACTAGTGTAGTTCATCGTCAAGACAAGTTTTTCAATTTATACAAATGTCTTCATCTATGTATTTCTAATTTAGCCTTTTACTCTCTCACCTCTATGACATTTCTTACACGAGGTAAAAACCATTATGTAAATTATTTAATTTTTTGGGTTCGAAGGATATACTTCCTATATTCCCTAGTTAATTTAAAAATAAAAAACCACCACCCTTCCTCCACTTGAGGTTAAAATATATACCTTATGGCCAATTAAATTTAAATATTATTTGTTTCACCACTTAATCCTAACCCCTCCATTGTCTTCCACCACTTGCATTCTTCCGCACCATTAACTTATTCAGTTAGAATAATTAGTTTAGAATAATTAACTCATTCATTACAATCTGAAACGCCCGAGCAAGCAAATGCGTGAGGGAGAGGACATGCAGTCTCCAAGTGGGGGCAAACGGAATCGATCAGTGGGCGGGCGATTTCAGACGCTTGGGAGCCTGGATGCAAAGGGTTTAGCGACCATGTCCAGGGGCCGCTGGGTGTCGGTCGATAAACCTCTGCATCCAGATTGTTTCGAATCTGTTGCTTCTCTCATTTTAATAAAGGCACAATGTTCCGGTTCGATTCTCGCTCGACAACACTTCCCGTGCAGGCAAGAACTGCAGATTTTTCTGTCAGTGTTTTGTGCTCGGCATCTTTTTGGCCGGTGGCCTTGAGCTATTTGTTTATTTTTATTTTTTACGATCGTCTTCTAAATTTCTCCTCTTGGGAAATAGCCATGAATGTATGATTATCTTTTTTCTCTTTTGAGGGCCATGAATGTATATTATTGTTTTTTGTCAGCGAAATGACCATGAGTGTATATATTTTTTTTGGTTCATGACTTGAGTTTTGCTTCTCGCATCATTGTTTCCCAAAAATAGATGCCTTTGATTTTGTTATGAACTTTCAGTGTTTGTTTCATGCTCTTTTTTTCCCATTCACCTTTTTAGGGTAGAATTCACCATTCAAAGTGTGACTCAACTTTCTCTTTCCAATAATTTTGCAAACTAATTTAATTTTTTTAAGTGAAAATAAAAAAAATAAAAACAAAAAAAACAAAAAAAAAACAAAAAAAACTTTATATTTAAAAGCTCCTTAAAATCTATAGAAAAATTTAATTTTTTTACATAATTTTTTAGAATGGAGAGAATTTTTCTAGATTGCACATCTTCACTTAACACCGCCTTACCATGTTGATGTTGGAAGGGGGCAACCACCTTAAGATGTCCAGCATCAAAGAGGCCCCACCCCATACACAAGGTCATGAGCTTTCCTGTCACACCCCTACACCTTTGGTAGTGTTTCAACCGCTTATAGCGAGGTGCGGCACCACCGAACATTTTCTTTTCACCAATACTTATGTTCATGGACTACGCCTTAACATTCGATACTTAGTTTATTTTTCTTTACCAAGTATTATTATTATTTCTTTATACTAATGAACACCCATACACATTCATTATCCACAACAATTATATATAAGAACACAATTGCAACAGTATAAAGGGAGGGGCAATAAAGGGAGGGGCAACTCCCTGAACAATGAGTCTGTCCAAGTTCAATATATTATACACTTTTACAATTTTACAAGTATACTCGGGAAACCCCAAGTTTCATACTTGGCAAACTTTTCAACCGGCAACACCTTCGTGCAGCATTACCGTTTAAACACACGAGTTGCCTTGCCCGAGTTGGGCGGGCATGCCCTCACACGGACCGCCAACCGAAACTCCACAACCGAACTTCGTGTCACCCGGTGGGCGGGCGCCTTCGTGCACTCTCCACCCGCACTTATGACCATCGAGCGAGTGCCTCACCACACTCTCCACTTGAGTCTCCAACCGGCAAGCGGGCGCTCTCACGCACCTTCACCCAAGACTTCAACTGAACATCGAGCACCTTCACCCAAGACTTCACCCGTGTTTACCTTCGAACGACAGGTGAGTGCCTTCGTGTGACCCACGACCCATGCTGTCATCCGTCACCAAGACTGTATTGCTTCCCATGCAGAGCTACCTATAGAGCGGGCGCATTCACCTGCGCTTGTTGTGGCCCTCTGTTCACCCTTCGCACTTCTTTTCGATGAGGAGCGAGTTCAAATTATTGTCTTCGTTGATGCCTTCCTTCACCATGTTTCATCCACTAATATATACGGGTGGTTGGGCGAGTCAAGCTGCCCGGCCGACTTGTCCACCACGTTAACCGACACCTTCACTTGCCAATTCATTTCTCCTTTGTTCGGTCGGCTAAACAAACCTTCGCCCGAATTGCAATTCATGAGGTCGGCCCTTGGGTGATGTCCAACTTGTCCCCATGGTATAAAGTCGCCTTAGCTAAGTCACTCATGCGCATTTTACACATGCTCGCTTGCATGCCTTAGCCTTAGCTCGTCGCACTTCGCACGATGGTAGAAACTCGGACCACAAGTCCTTACACTTCCAACGTGAAGAGGCAATTAACTGACTTAATTTTTGTATAAATGTAGACCAAGCATAGTCCATATGCATAGAGGGCAGGATGCATTATGGTAGGGTGATAGCATGGAGCTAGGTTATACTTTTTGGTAAGAGATAGCACTTTTTGGTGAAAATAAGAGGGTTCAAGCAATTTAAGCACTTGATTGAACCATTTTTAAGTGCTTGATCAAGCGTTAAAAACAAACACTCGATCGATCATTAAGACTTAATCGAGCTCTAACATTGGATCGAGCTTTATTTTCTATAACCACAAAAAAACCTAGAAAACCATAAAAAACAACTTAGAAAATCACAAAAAACAACCTAAAAAACCATAAAAAAACCCCTTAGAAAATCACAAAAAACAACCTAGAAAATGCTTAGAAATCACCAAAAGAACTATCATTTAGGTTTTCATTTTTTTCTTACTTGAAATGGTAGCATGTTTTGTTTATTATGCATATTTTCTCATTTTCAATGGTAAATTGCAATAGTAACATGTTTGATTTATTATGCATATTTTTTAATTTTGAATGATAAAAACTTTATTTTCTAATTATTTTAGGGTTTAAGTTAGAAATTTTGTGAAATAAATAAACAAAACATTAAACAACCAAATTATAACCAATAAACAAGTAAATTAGGATCTTAACATTGACATGATGAAATATGTGCTTCATGGTGACCTAAATCTTTATTAAATAAGAAATTTTATTTATATTTATATTAAATTTAAATAATTTTAGTTTAAATTAAAAAAATTTAATACCCAAGTAGTTTTAAAAATAAAATTTTAATCTTAGAAGTTAAAAATCTAAAAAAATTTATTTAATTAAATTTTATTATTATTTATATTATATTATAATAAAAACAAAACCATTTAAACTTAACATATCATAATATTTAATTGAAGTATATTTATAAAATTAGCTATATATTATAATTCCGAAAACATTTTACCATGAACTTTATAACATCTCAAATTCATAACCTAAATTATTTAACATAACATAACATGAAGTTTATGATTGTTTAACATCACATAAGTTATTAAATATATATCAACCATAAACTAATTTATTTATAATTTAAACTTATAGCATATATATATATATAATAATTTAATATAAAATATAGCATAAATTATTTAAACAAAAAACATATATACAAAGAGAGCATTTAACATATAACTATATATAATTAGATAATTCTATATATAAGTTCATGTTTCAACAATGCATTATGGATAGTATATTAAATTCATTATGAAAAATGTATTTCGAGTGAATAAAAGCATTTTGGCTGTTTTTTTAATGTGTACCATATTGTTTCAGTATGTAATGTGTTGTACAAAAAACATTATCTTCATGTGTTTGTACCAAGTGTATGTCATGTGTCAAAATCAGACATTATAAGAACTTAAAGTTTGTTGGAGTATTTGGTTGGCATGAAATTTGATTAGCTTTGCAAATAGGTTTATTTCATTTTTTACATATATATTTACGTCTTTATGCCCTATGAATAAAATGCATTATTTAGAAACCAGAAAAAGTGTGAAGATAGATTTTACCACTTCTTTTGATTGTGTTTACATGGAACTCACTACTTTGGTTAATAAATTATCAAAAAATGGACTCTAAAGTTTAGAACTTCAAGCTAGATAATTTTGCTTGAGTTTAGAAATGGTTTTTTTGTTAACATTCTTTCTAAGTCAAGATTTTTTTTTGGGATTAGTTTATATGTATTATATGTATTAGTTTTATATTATGTGTAATAGTTTAGATGGATTAGTTTATATGTCTTATATGTAATAGTTTACTCAACACCTTTTTCTTGGATTAGTTTATATGTATTATGTATAGGTATCCCATATACGCGCCCAACTACAAGTCTTCGGAGTGCGAGGGGATTTGTTATAAATGGTCGAGCTCGTGATAGATCACATAACCCACCCAAAGTGTGTGTTCCACTCATAGATCCTGCCTTTGAATCCAGTTGGAGTGTCAGAGGCAGTGTTTCTACTTCTATTGATGATCAAGCTACCTCTAGTGGACTTTCTTCACCTATTTCAGGTACACCTCCTACATTTTTAAATCTTCTTTAAACTTTATGCGTTTATGTCTTTAAATTGTCTTTAATTCTGAAATTGTCTTCAACTAATGCGTTTGAATTTAATGTATATGTTATTATGCTTTTATTTTGTTAAATATATATGTTAAATTATGTTTATGATTTTTAGACCCTCAAGAGGGTGAAGTTGGGGATCACAGTGCAACATTGATCCCTTTGTGGGATGTTGCTACAACTCATATTATATATTGGAGGATGTTATAGCAAAGCATAAGTGGATCATACGAGACTTGTGTAACATCCTTGTTAGTTCACATACTAGTCATATTTTGTATTTTATGTTGGAAAGCGTTAATAAGTTGATCTAGACATATCGGAGGTTGGGCCCACAAATCGCTATAACACCCTCATCCCACATCTACCCAAGTAACCGGTTAACTGGGGTAAATATGTGATGAAGAGTTACTGTGATGGGATTCAACCTCCTAAGTCACCTTAAGGAAGTGGAATCTACAGAAACACACCACACAGACCTTCCACATTAGCAATAGAACTCCCAGGAGCCGTCCCAACTACTCAGGTAACCAGCCCTTGAGACCAACTAAAATTTAAGTGCATTAAACCCCTAGATGCTCCCTTGATATGGACAAGGTTTCGTCTGGGAGGCTCCAGAAGCTCCCACAACAAGGGAAAGAAGATATTAAGGACCTTTTTCCCAAGTGTTGTGCTTGTGACTCTAAGATTTGTGCCACTTTTTTAGGCCCAGAGCTCAAGTCACTGCCGAGAACTCAATGAAACCTTCAGAAATGAATTTACACAATAGAACATTGATACATTTTCAAAAACATTGACAAGGACTAGACTAGACCCCTACTAGCCATTACAGGCATTTCATCAAACATACCACAAACATGAAATCTACATGTCTTGATAGTAGAGCTGAGCATAGGGGTCTCATACTTATTTGGGATCCGTTATGAGGAATTGTTTCCTTATCACATTAGCTGCATTACCATCTATTAGGTCATGAGTTCATTGTTCATTCAATTACAAGTAAAAACATGATGAGAGCCATACATCACCACTATCATCTTAGAATACATGTCCCATGATCGTGGTCTAATATATTTTTACATGAATTTTTAACCAAGGTTTTTATAGAACCCTCCCCCTTGGCAGAACATCATTGTCTGTGTTTAATGACACCGACAACCAACAAGACTGTTGTAAGCGAAACATATTTCCCATGGAGTTTTATAACACAGCTCATTGCAGTATTTACAATGACCGTCGCTGAAACATGACAAACATATCGTTTATTGGATCTTTATAACATAGCTCATTATGTTATTTATAATAACCACATATACACATATGCACATTTGTTAAACCAGTAAATAAAAGGATATGATGCCTACATTAGGAACAAGGGAATCGAGAGGTTTACACCTACACCCTCAATAGTAATTCCAGGATTCAATTCCTTCCCATGAAGTCCAGAATCCACTACCAAATTCAAAGTTGCATCCAATGTCTAGTGCTACAATCCTGCACCATTTTTCCTCTCAGCGAACAATTATCGGCTTATTGTTCCACGGTGCACTCCCAATGTGCATATGATTCCATCTAGCAATGCTAATGAACAAAACAATTCCATCCCTAGCGTTCCCTTCTCTATTACACAATCTTTTGGGAAATCCAGTCACCCCTTCCATGTAGTCACTCACCTTTCGAGTTCCCCAACATCCCCTATCCCGAGCGATCCATCCCTTGGCAAGGCTTCCTTGAATCAGAATTTCAAACAACCAAGTCATATACGTGCCTCAAAACCATCATACTGGTCATAGTATGCTCATGGTAATCAATGGACAACATTAGGTATTAATGTCCCACAATTGGCCTTGCTCCTGAAGTGATTTACCAACATACTGCTACCTGTTCCAATTTCTTTCACTATTGCTTCTAATTCTTGCCATCAATTTCAACTACCCAACCCAATAGTTTCCCATGCTTTCTTGTACCAAACACATAACTGCCATTAGATTTAAAATAAATTGAAATAACTTCACATCATACGTCATTGGTATCTCGTCAATAAGGTACACTTGCAATCTTTTTTACTTCCTATCACAACAAGTCAAACTAGCATCTTTGATCAAGCCATTATGTATAAACATATCACATTAATTTAGCTCAAAACATAACCATCATAAATCAAAATCATGAATTGCATGCAATCATCATAAACTAGAATCATAGATCACATATAACCATCATAAATTAGAATCATAAGTCATATGTATAATAAAACTGAAATAAAATACTAATATTAATCCTTCATCGGTCCTTACTTCTACCTTCGTTCTTTCTGTGCACATCGAATCGATTGCCATGCCCAAAAAGCACCTAGTGCCTTTTGTTCTCTTCAATCACGTACACATACACAATGTACATCACAACACATACATCCACACATAGCGTACGAAATCACATAATGCATGCACCTACACATGATATACATCACAACACATAAACCTACACCTAGTGTAAAACACAACATAGTACATACTCCTACATGGTGTACAACATAATACACGTATGTACACATATTACAAAACAATGAATGCGCATGTCACAATACCACAACTACATAATGCACATACATAGTACTGCATGCCTGTAACATAGCATGTATGACATGCACACAACACCACCTATACACGAGTACCATATGTACAACATCTACACATTACCATCTGTACACAAAACCACCTGCACAACATGTGCACAACATCACATGTACACGACACTACCTACACAACATGTACACGACGCCACATGTACACCACACCACTTGTATAATGTGTACACAATACCACATGTACACAGCACCACATGCACGACATGAACATAACACCACATGTACACAACACCACATGCACGACATGTACACAGTACCACCTACACACAACACCACATGTACGATATGTACACAACACCACTTGTACAATCATGCACATAACACCATATGTACATAACACCACATGTACAACATGCACACAATACCATATGTACATAGAGCACTGCATATACAGCATGTACATAGCACTATATGCAAACAACACAATATATACAACAAGCACTCAACACAATAGGTACAATCACTGAATATAAAATATGCACAACAGTAGCACTGCAAATCCAAAACCACACTGTCTCCACCAAGAAACTTCCAGTGTCTCTTCACCATCCATGCTTATCCTAGGATGTCATAGATCATACTAGTTTCATTCCGTTGATGTATCCCTCAATATATTTTGTCTATAACATAGACATAATATAATCACATAACATCAACTCATAACCACATGATACTGACCTTGTAGATTTGTCAGGGCTACTCTTCCCAATTGATTCCTCATAAACCAGGAACCTCTTCATGTCATTCACCTAGGTAAGCAATCATTCCTACACAAGAATGATTCCTAACAAGTTGGAAAATTTTAAGGATGGAAAATTTTCTTGAAGTTTAAAAACATTAGTGAATCTCACTAATCCCTAATATGCAAACTATACAAATTTTATTGATATATTTGTAAAATTATTCAAATTTATAATGATTTTATATATATCCACTATATAATGTTGGCGATTTTTAAGGTAAAATAATTTTATATTCTAAAATTTGGGCGAATCATCTTTTATAAAAATTGAAAATTGGCGAATCTTTTTTGTGGAAAAATCATGGAAAATTAGCTCATTGGGAGAACATTAGCCCCTAAAATTTTCCATTCTAATGACCCTGTCAAACATCAACATATATACATACATATATATACATATAAATATTATCATTAAAAAATCATGATCTTGTTAGACAAGGACATACATACATACACATATACATATAAACATTAGCATAAAAACAATTATGATCCATGATGACCCTGTTAGACATGACATACATACGTACATACATACATACATACATACATACATACATGTATACATATATAAACATCAACACAATCATGATCACAACATAATTACTAGATACCATAAGGACAAGGTTAAGAAAACTCCCTTTATCTATTCATAACATGCACAACATTGAGAAAAATGATTTCCAACATAACCAAGGTATCTAACGCCTCAAATCCATTTACTTTACATGTCCTGATTACTTTTCTCATGATTATCCCTCCATCGTCCATTTACATCAATGGACCCAACCCATCCAACTGGTTGTCATACTTTTGCTTTCAACTACCCTTAAACATGCACTGAGATTTATTCGGGCCTTACATCACCTATTGGGTTTCATTCATCTCTTCTTGAGCCCCATTAACTTTCCTATTTCCCAACTAATTCTCAAGACTCTCAAAACATAAAAGGAAATACCAAGAAGCAAGTAAGAGAAAATCATGAAAACCAATAACAATACGACACCACAAACAAATTGGTATGGCCATACACCATATATAAACAAAGTGACAATCAAGCACAACAAATCACAAAAGACCAAAATCACAAGACTAGTAATAAACACCATGACTCAATCCCCATGGTTCCAAAAGCATCCAAGGGAAATCCCAAGTTGAGCCTTCATGACTTCATGGAAGTCTCTTTTTCCATGCAACTCCCTGCATCAAACTACCATAAACACATAATTGTCAGTGTATAAATAAATATACCAATATACCAGTTAGATTACCTTATTATTCCAAGCATGTTGTCTTGTAGCTAAACGCACTTGTGCCATGTCTCAAGGAACTCCAATTCCCTTCACAAATCTAGCTATAACTAGACACCAGCTGTTATACTTGTCAAATACATATCCATTAATATAGCACATATCCACATAATTTCAAACAAATTAGGGTTAAGATGACTTCATGTATGCAAAGCAGTCATTCATTTGGAATTGTGGTTTCCAAACATAGCCAAAGGAATTTTCACCCAATTCCTTTCTTTTACCTTTACCTTGCTGCAACTGAGTCTTACCATGTACTGTCACATCACCCAATAGATATCATATAAACAAATCAACTATTACCTTTTCATGCTAACACCAAGCATGTTTCCTATAATTATTCACACATGTTGATCATGTGCTCCAAAGATCAAGGAATCAAATCTATGACTTGGAAATGAACCTTTGCCAAGTCTAACAACCATATCATAATCAAAATCAACTCACATTCATCAGTCATAATACATAATGTGACACTAAAGTACATATCAGATGTCTCAACACATATGTGTTAGTATGACCATCTTAAAACAATATCATTTCTTCATGCAATCTTATAGACACATACTCATATCATGCAATTAATCAAACATTCAAACAAACTATAAGCGTACCATGTTAGATAAATTAACTAGATGACATAATCAAACAGTCAAGCACCAAATATATGACATAAGCAAACTCATACATTAATATATCTCAGGGGAGGTTATCTTGTCTGCACAATCAAGCTAGATTAGTATGATATAACTTCACAACATATTAACTCAACCATAACTAACGTCATGATATCCATGACATTAACTAGCTAACATGTATAGATTATAAACTCATAAATAATCATTCAAACATAACAATCACATATGAAAAGTCAATCTAGATTAGTACAATACAATATCACAAATATGTCGACTCATACCTAAATGTCATAACCTTAACCATCTGCATGGGCCAATCCAATTTAGCAAGATACATATAACATCGAGATCTTAGTTGTAACAACCCTAATAATCAAGTTAACTAACATATACCAACAAGAAGTTAACATATAACATACTCATCAACAACATATAACATAATCATCAAGTTAACTAACATAAAAACAACAACAACAACAACAATGAATATAACAACAAGTTACTATCATTCATGGCTATATGACCACATTGATTCACTAGCATCTACCATGCATGTAACCACCACAACAATAAAATGAAAAACATATATAACCCTAATGCATATAACAGTCCATTAACTAATATACCTGCATGCCAAACATACAATACCTGTATGAGGATCTTCTTTTACCCCAAAGTCTAGTGTTGCAACCTCACTTTGATGGTCTGCATATCCTGCTTTATCTCAACCAACTCATTAGCATCATAACATACCAATGATATTGTGATGACCTAATTGCATACAATGACCTCACAATGCATGTTTTACCTACCATACATGCATAACCATAACCATGACAATAACAATGGATTGTATAATTCTCTGCCTAAGCGAATTATGTAGTTTTTGGTTGAGGGAGAGTATTAGTGTAAATTATGTGCTCAAGGGATACCTGTCTTCAAGGAATGCACAGTTTAGATCCTCAAGGCCTTGCACAGATTGCAAAGACAGTGCATTACACAATTCCAAGAGGGAAGACCGACAGTAGGTGCAAGATTAGGGCAGCAGATGGCTTGTGTCAGGAAAAGCTTAGCCATGATCAAAACAACTTAATCAAGTAATCACAAGCATTGTATGCAAATATAATTTTTCAAAAT
Organism: Pinus taeda; assembly: GCA_000404065.3. NCBI lineage: Eukaryota > Viridiplantae > Streptophyta > Pinopsida > Pinales > Pinaceae > Pinus > Pinus taeda. The sequence goes on along the minus strand of APFE030431794.1, from coordinate 10,429 downwards.
CAAAGGAATACTTGACAACAGTGAAAGATAGGTTCTTATGAACAAAAGGTAGGCTCCAAAGTCAAGGCATAGGAAAATTTTGGGAGGGGGGGTTGTAGAAGCTACAACAAAGATGTAAACTTATTCTTTGATTAAACTTGAGGAAAGGTTTGCACCTCAAGATATTTAATCCCTCTCGACACTTGATAGATCCTGGGTTAAGATGGATCTAGGTTGGTTTTAGTATTTTTAAGTTTGATCTAGGCTCATCTATTAAACACATAGATATTTAACTTATATATCATTTTTCATCATTAATAATAATAATAATAATAATAAATTTATAATGTATCATGAAATGGACATTTTGATGCTTATTATGTATTGACGCCAACTAGCATTTGCTAGTCATTTAATTATATGGCTAGTTATATTGTAAATAACATAATGTTTTACAACCTATATGACATAGGTGTTGTTGGATGTTATTTGTTGCTTGATGAGATTTGTTACTTCATAGTATAATATAGATGTTAGTAAGTATATATATGCCAGAATAATATATAAATATTTTCATTGTTGACTTTGTACTAGTTAGGTTTTTATTATAAATATTTACTTATTTACTAATGCAAAATATTAGGAAGATTTTTTGCAATTTATTAAAATTTTATTTTAATGTCATTTTATTAGTGAAAATGATTTAATTGTTTATAGATAAAGGAATATTTGCATATGTGAGATTTATTGTCTATGTTTAGGAGCCACAAACCAGGTCCAAAGATGAAGAGTAAGAATTAGTAGTAGCCAGTCATCAAGAATAACACAGTTAAAAACCCACAGTTCCTTTGTTTTTCATCTTTTCTCATGCCTTAACAATGGATCTAAAAATAAATCTTACATATGTGAATCTTCCTTTATCTATAAAAAAAATCTAGCCAAAATTGAAAATTACAAATTGAATTCTTATCGCATAAAAGAAAATAAATAAATAAATTTAAAAAGTAATAAACTAAAATAGAAAAAAGTCTTTAAAAACTATAACTAAAAACTAAAAATACTTTCAATTAAAAAATTATAACAAAAACACTTTCAATTAATTAATAATTATATATATATAATATATATATATATATATATATAATTAATTGTAATGAATATATTGTGTGTCAATACCTAATTTACAATTACTAATTATTTATATAAAATTGCTATTTAAAACTTTGCTATTTAGCAGTTATACTTTTTTTTTTTACTTTAAAATAGAATATTCAATTTCTTTTTAAAAATTCTGTAAATAAGTAATGTTTTTGTTATTTTGATTATGTTCTAAAAAGCTAAACTTTTTACTTATATATTTAAAAGTATTAAGTTTAAATATTCATTATATATTTCTAACTTCCTTGGAACTAAGCTTAGATGGAATAATTATTATATTTAATCATCTTCCATCTTTAAAATGTTTTATTAATATTTTTTTAGAGTTGAAGTAGAAAATAATAATCTAAAGATAAAATCCAATCTTAAATTTCATCCTTCAACATAAATTTCCTTTGAGCTAATTTGTTTCTTATGAGTATCTTTGTATAAAGAGTAGTTTTCAGCTAGTCATGTTTTAGCATTTTTCATTCTTAAGCATTAAGAATTCTCGTTTTTCATCCTCAAGCATTGAGAATTATCCTTGAAGTTGGTGCATTTGAATAGTTTAATTATAGGTTGATGTTATGAAAGGATAGATTTCAAGTTCTTAGTGTTTTCTTTATGTTCCTTATAGAGTCCTTGAGCAGGGCCAACTCTAAAGTCTCTAGAGGGAAATTACAAATGAACAATATTTGAAGAACTTCATACTTGCAGTAAAGTGTTAGGTTGAAAGTCATCGACCCTATCGCAAATAAAATTAGTTGTGCAATTATAAAGAGGAAATAGTGATAAAGCTTGTTAGTAGTTGGAATATTTTTGGCATTAGAACTGCTTCAACATTTTCGTATATTGACATTATATAATGTAAATATAATATAATATAAATATCAATAATTTTAGAAATTTTTAAATCACTTTGTACTCATACATTTATTGTACTGAATTTTTAAATCACTTTGTACTCATACATTTATTGTAGTGAAAATACAATATTCTCAATATTCTCATTTTGTTGGATCTTTTTGTATTTATTTAGGTTTTGTTTACTCTATCATTAAGGTTTGTTTTATTTTTATTTATGGTTTGCAAATTTAGCTTTAGTTTTAGTATTTAGACTTTTAAGTTAATTAAAATATTTATTTTTTAAAGTTAATAAATTTGTCATTATTCTTTTGTTTTAATTAGCTTAATTAATTAAACATAACCCCAAGACTAAGATTCATACATTCACCATATTATAATGTGGTAAGCGGCTTAGCCCTTTTTAATAAACATACAAATATAAGCCCTGGATCATATGATAAATGGCTTTAATACAAACAAGCGAATATAGGTTTCGGTGATATATATTATAAAATGGCATGGGGGGTATTAAATTCAAAATGCACATGTGGAAAACCATTTTTATAGACTTCGGAGTATTAAAACAAACATATCATACAACCAAAGTCCAATGAATATAAAGTGAAAACTAATGTGAATAATAGACAATGTGTATAATAAAACAATATTGGAGAAATACCCAATGCAAAGTTTTGTTATGAGTCGCATTATGAAAATTGTGATAAACCAAATTTATGATATTTGTACCTCTTCTGTTCCCTTATATCGGAGTCTTTATTATGTGCCACCTCTTAAAAGTTCTGATATCATATAACCTCTAATCTCCGATATGTGATATAACCTCCGACCTCCGATATGTCAAACCTGATTTGATTTAAGTTTTGGATTAATTATAAAATTGCATTCACTCTCATATCAGAACTTTTGAAATGGCACATATCTAAAATCGCGGATATGACTTAATCTTTCGATCACCGATATGATTGTAGATCCGATGGGATTTATCACAACGATTTAATATAATGTCAAATATGCTCATCATTGGAACTTTCCAAATATCACAAGTTTTGCAGAGTGCGTTATGTTAAAACTCCGATACTCCAACCTCCAATATACATTCACGTTCATCAATTGTCACACTTTGGTTTGGTCGTTACTATTAAGTTTGGAATATGTCACTATTAATGGTCTCGGGCTATTTATCATTGGTTTTTCATTAGTATTAGTTTAGATTCAAATTATTTGTAAAAACATTAATTGCTTTGTTGTATTTGGATTGCAAGGTCGATTCTGGAAGAACTTTCTCTTCTGATTTTAATGGAACATTTGAACCGCTATAGCGCTAAAAAAATACAGAGGTTGTTGAAAAAGGTTATTAAGAGATTTTGTTGGAAACTACCCTTCAGCTCGTTCAAAGACTATTCGAATCCGATCAAAATGAAGCTTTCGAGATATTCTAAGTTCAGCTTGTGATTCAACAAAATACAAAACCTCCATATTCATTTACTTTTCATTTCTCGTTTGTTGAGAAACTGAAGGGATCTGTTAACTTTAAAACTTTATATAAATACATGTCTCTTCAATAATATTGGGAGAGGTTGTGATCCACTCAAGGGGGATTCTCTGTAGTTGTTTGATTTGTGCCATAGCACTATTGTTATGTATAGAAAGGCCAACTATGGAGAAAACTTAGGGTTTTGGCTCTGTTATAATTACTTTTCATTATTGCAAGCAATTTTACTATGGGTTTTTATCTCCTGCTTTATCTCAACCAACTCATTAACATCATAACATATCAATAACATTGTGATGACTGAATTGCATACAATGACCTCACAATGCACGTATGAACTACCATACATGCATAACCATAACCATGACAGTAACAAGGGATTATAAAGTTCTTTGCCTAAGTGAATTATGGAGTTTTTGGTTGAGGTAGAGGGCTATCTGTCTTCAAGGAATGCACAATTTAGATCCTCAAGGCCTTGCACATATTCCAGAGATAGTGCATTGCACATTTCAAGGAGTGAAGACCGATAACAGGTGCAATATTATGGTAGGAGATGGCTTGTGTCAGGAAAATCTTAGCTATGATAAAAACAACTTAATCAAGTCATCACAAGCACTATATGCAAAGATACATCTTCAGAATCAAAGGAATACTTGACGACAATGAATGATAGGTTCTTAGGAACAAAAGGCAGGGTCCAAAGTCGAGGCATAGGAAATTTTTTTTTTTTTGGGGGGGGGGTTGTAGCAGCTAAAACAAAGATGTAAACCTATTTTTTGAGTGAACTTGAGGAAAGGTTTGCACCTCAAGAGATTTACTCCCTCTCGATGCTTCACAGATCTTGGGTTAAGATGGATCTAGGCTAGTATTTTTAAGTTAGGTCTAGGCTTGTATATTAAATACATATATGTTTAACTTTTATATCATTTTTCATCATTAATAATAATAATAATAATAAAGTTATAATGTATCATGAAATGGGTGTTTTGTTGCTTATTATGTATTGATGACTACTAACATTTATTAGTCATTTAATTTAGATGGCTAGTTATATTGTAAATAACACAGTGTTTTACAACCTATATGACATAGGTGTTGTTGGATGCTATTTGTTGCTTGATGAGATATGTTACTTCATAGTATAATATAGATGTTAGGAAGAATATATATGTGAAAATAATATATAAATATTTTCATTGTTGAATTTGTACTAGTTAGGTTTTGATTATAAATATTTACTTATTTACTAATGCAAAATATTAGGAATATTTTTTGTGATATATTAAAATTTTATTTTAATGTCATTTTATTAGTGAAAATGATTTAATTTTTTATAGATAAAGGAAGATCTACAAATGTGAAATTTATTGTCTATGTTTAAGAGCCACAAACCAGGTCCAAAGATGAAGAGTAGGAATTAATAGAAGTCAGTCATCAAGAATAACACAGTCAAAAACCCTGAAACTACTATAGTCCCTTTGCTTTTTATATTTTCTCATATCTTGACAATAAACCTGAAAAATAAATAAATAAATAATAATAATAATAAATAAATAAATAAATAATAAATAATATGATCTTCCCTTTATATAAAAATATAGAAAAATTGCAAAATTTAAATTGTAACCAAAAAAAATTAAAAGAGTAATAAACTAGAATAGAAAAAAACCTTAAAATTTCTAACTAAAAGAGCTAAAACTCCTTCCATTATTTTTTAAACTTGAAAATCTATTTATAAAGTTAATATATAAAGCTTTAAATGGTGCATAATATAAAACAATAGATAGAAGATTGTATGAATATATTTATATTTATAACTAATTTACATAATAATTAGTCATATGAATTTGCTATTCAATAGATTAAAATTTCTTTGTATTTTTAAAATAAAATATTTAACTGTTTTTTAAAGATTCCATGAATAAATAATGTTTCTGTTATTTTCATTATTTTCTAACAAGGTAATTTTTTTTTTTTACAAGAATGGTTATGGGATTTTATTAACTGATTGGCTAACAGCCTCAAATTCAGTTACAAGAGGGAGAACGGAGAACAAAATTCTGCATGACTATCCAATAGAAGGAAAATGTCTCCTACTCCTTTTAGCTTCCTTTTTTTACGATTGAAATAGTGAGCCTTGGCTGCTAATTTCCGGAGCTGAAAGATACAAACAAACTGTTGTAATAAAAGGCAATAAAACATAAAGATTTCCTTGTCTCTGAGAATTGTGCCGGCCAGGGTTGGAATTTTGACCGTATTTCACGTTTAAAAATTTTAAAAAGCCGTTTTTTGTGATGGGCTTTCAAAGTTCTAAAACGTATTTTTTACTATTCACTTTTTTGCAAAAACGTCATTACTACCCTCTCAAACAACAGTGTTATAAAGAAGTGCAGT
>APFE030431784.1:164418-177679 GCA_000404065.3 Pinus taeda | reverse complement strand
AGGATAGAAGAGAAGACTCCTTCCAGGTATGTTCAAAAGAATCATCCAGAATCACAAATTTTGGGGCAAAAGGAGGCAGGTGTTCAAACAAGAAGAACAATTGCATAAGCCTCAAGCTATTTGGCATTGCTCTCCTCCACTGAACCACAAACTGTAAAAGAGGCATGCAAAGATGAATGTTGGGTCAAGGCAATGGATGAAGAACTTGAGCCGATTGAAACGAACAACACTTGGGAGTTGGTTCCTAGACCAAAAGATAAGAACGTCATAGGGACAACATGGATCTTCAAGAACAAGTTGAATGAAAATGGGGATGTTATTAGAAACAAGGCTAGACTTGTTTGTAAAGGGTATGCTCAACAAAAAGGAATAGACATTGAAGAAACTTTTGCTCCTGTTGCTAGACTTGAGGCCATCCCAATGTTCCTTACTCTCTCAAGCTTTGAAAAGTTCAAAGTTTTTCAAATGGACGTGAAATCAACCTTTCTGAATGGGGACTTAGAAGAAGAAGTTTATATTGAGCAACCAGATGGTTTCATCCTTGGGAATGATCCAAATCTTGTATGAAGACTGAAAAAGGCCCTCTATGGTCTTAAACAGGCTCCAAGGGCTTGGTACTACCAGTTGGACAAATATCTTCATCAACAAGGTTTTTCAAAAGGATCAACAGATAGAAATCTTTATACAAAAATTGAAAATGACAAATTGCTAATACTTGTTGTGTATGTAGATGACATTATCTTTGGCAGCAATGAAGAAGCTATGAGTCAAAGCTTTGCCTTGGTGATGCAGAAAGAATTTGAAATGTCTTGGCTTGGTGAACTGACATACTTTCTTGGATTACAAATCCAACAAAATGAAGGCGAGATCTTCTTGTCTCAAACCAAGTATCTCAAGTAGATCTTGAAGAAATATGGCATGGAAGATGTAAAACCAGTATGTACCCCCATGGTCACAGGATGCAGCCTCAGTGCAAATGATGAATCAGTAGCAGTGCATCAACTAACCTACAGGTCTATGATTGGAAGTCTACTTTATTTGACAGGTACTCGACCAGACATCATGCATGCAGTGGGAATAGTTGGGAGATTTTAGGCAAATCCAAAGCAAACTCATCTTCAGGCAGTAAAGAGAAATTTCAAGTATCTTCAAGGAACTCAAAACTATGGCTGATGGTATCCTAGAGATACAGACTCACACTTCATGCTTATACAGATGCAGATTGGGCCGGAAGCATGGATGACAAGAAGAGCACAAGTGGTGGTGCATTCTTTATGGGTTCCATATTAGTGTATTGGTTCAGTAAGAAACAGTGTTCGATTGCTTTATCTAAAACTGAAGCGGAATATGTAGCTGCTGCATCTCGCTGCACTCAACTCCTTTGGATGATGCAGACCTTGCAAGATTTTCAAATCACTTGTACACCACCTATCTCCATCTTATGTGATAATACTAGTTCAATTAGCATTTCAAAAAACCCAGTCATGCATTCAAAGACCAAGCACATACCGATCAAGTATCACTTTCTCCAGGAACAAGTGTTGGAACAAAAGGTCAAATTGGAGTATGTTCCTTCTAAGGAACAAGTTGCTGATATTCTCACCAAACCACTACCCAGGGAAACTTTTGAATATCTCAGACAGAAGTTGGGAGTAGTTGATGTATCATCTTGTTGTTAAATCTTGTCAATTTAAGAGAAAAATTGGTGTACGCGAGTTTCATGTGGCAGATCCGCGTACATACGCCAGTTGGTGCAGAGAAAGTCCCATATATGGAGGCTTGATGGATATCAGAAGTAACTGAGTCTATTTGAAAATTGTCTGATATAGGACTGACAGAGACCATCCGGCACAGGTTCAGGGGGAGCAGATAATCTTCTAATAATATATTGTTGGCATTATCTTAGAAGATTTTGGTTCTAATTCACAGTTGTTGTTGGTGAAACAGAGGCAGTGGGAGAATAGAAGGAAATCTTGGTTGCTGATCTGAATGGTGATTGTCAGTTGCTGCTGCTATCAGTTGTTGGTGACTTTCATAAGTCTTGTTCTAGATGTTTTGTCTCTATCTCTTTTTGTGTGATATTTCTTCTATGGTGTCAAGGTCATGTAACGACCTATATTGGTTTCCCCACTATGCCTGGGATGAAGATGTAATGTACTTGGTTGTCTTATGTAATTTTCTGATGTTTCCCCGCTTGGTTGGGTGGATGATCCCCACGTAGTTGGGTAAAGCATGTATGTATTGAGTCTTTTGGTGATAGGAAGGTCTTTTATGATGTATATGTCATGGTTTGTCTTGAAGAACATCGTTTGCAAATCTTCCCTACAGTCGGGGGGAGCATGGTCGACAGAACAGGGCAGAGATTTTCAGCATGTACTCAGGGGGAGCACAACCCTGTGCCCTTGATGACAAAGGGGGAGAATGAAAGAGGATCTTGGTGTTGCCATCAAGTCCAAAGGGGGAGATTTTTGGCATTATGCAATAGGTTTCATGCTATGGCTTTGGTGTTGTCCTTGATGGCAACTCAACTTGGTGACAGATCTCAAATCAGGCAGCCATAAAGAAGAAAAATTCATATATGCAGGTTCATCTAGATGAAGACGCGTATACACGCAGGTTATATGTTACAAAAGCGCGTATATGTTGGGGAACTTACTTTTGGTCCATGGTGGATAGTTCTTGGGATTTGAACCTATTGTTTTGGACCATGGCGTCTCATCAGATGTGTTGATCCCTAGTTTTTGGGTTCATGGTATTGAAATGTTATGGTTTTGGACCATGGTATTGTGGAAGGCCTAAGACTATAAAAGAGGAAGGAGATCTTGTGGCAAATGATCATCTAAATTATTTTTGAATATCTGATAAAGGGCTAGAGCTGGTATATTGGTAATTGGGTTACGATGCAGATCTGGATCTGAATGAAGGAGGAACCTTAGCACAAAAGGGATAAGTTCTATTCATGGGTCATAATATTTAAGCTTGAACGATAGTATCTTTGTATGATTTTGATCTGCTAGATGCGGCGCTTGCTTGATCTATAAGTCTGATAATTTGGGTTAATTATTGATTGAATATCTGAAAGAGTGAATTATCCCTTATAGATCTGTACGCAGGTTCAATAAAGCGAAGGTGCATATACACGTAGGTTCAGTAAAGTAAAGACGCGTATACGCAGGTTGTTCCATACGCAAACGCGTATGCACACAGGTTTCAGGTTGATAAAGTAGCTTATATGTGATCTTGCTGCTTCTGTTTATTGCTGCAGCATTTTGGGTTCAGATTTTGGTGTGTGGTTTTTGGTACTGTGTTTTGGGTATAGCTGTCAGAGAAGTATCCACTTGGTTCAGATCTAATTGGTGAAAGAAGATTGGTTGATGGAGAAATTTTGATGATTGATTGATGTTCATGGATCCAGTCTGAAAATTTATGAAACGTGGTCCCTGGAAGAAAGAGAAGGTTGTAGCCTTCTGTAGGCTAGCACCTATGTACTAGTATCTTGGCTAGTGCAAGAGCTAAGGGGGTTGTAGCTCCCTTCCAAGAGAAGCTGGAGAACGAGAGAGAGTATTAGCTCTTTGCAGGTTGCAGCCTGCGTACTGGTAAAGGTCTGCACCAGTACATTGTAAAAATAAGTTTCTAATTAAAGAAAGATAGAGATGAATTGCAGCAGGTGGTTTTCACCCACATTGGGTTTCCACCTTATATCTTGTGTTCTTGTGTGTGATTGTCGTTCTACTCTGCTCTACTATCTCTGGTTACTAGTTATTTGATTCTACATCTCAGATTAACATTCATCATCAGAAAGATTAATTAAATTAAAAGTCTACTTTGTATACGCGAGTTTCCTTCTACATAGTTGCATATATACGCGAGTTTAACTAACTAAAGTAGCGTATATCATCTGTTTTGAAAAGAGAATATTTGACTTGATTATACTGATTCACCCCCCTCTCAGTATTATTTCCAACATCGTAGGTACTTTTAGCATGGTTGGTCTCCAAAACTTGATTCTTCAATTTCCTGCATTCATGATTTATTTGTGAGATGTACAATTATGAAAAAGCTGATAAGTAAGTTGTAGCTGCAGAATTAGATTAGCTGCAGAACATGAAAAGAAGGAAAAGTGAAGTATGGCTATGGAGTATGAGTGTAAATATGAAATGGAAATGGGTTATGACAGTGAGATGAAATGAGATGTAAAATAAAATGGGAAATAGGGTGAAATGGAGTAAAACTGTAAAAATAAAATGTAAATGGAATATGACAGTGAGATGAAATGGAACTATAAAATAAAATGTAAATAGAATGAGATGGAATGAGACTATGAATTTGCAAACTCTAAACTACAAATAAATGTAGCTTTTTTGTCACTACTTATTACAGAAAGTAAATGGAAAATATAGGATGTCAGAAATATCTAATTTTCAGCGTGTATTTTTTGTATAAGTATGCCAATCAATGATTGGTTTTCATACTCATACAATTTATTATTTTTTTAGGAAAATTAAATGCTAAGATAGTGGAGAAGAAGAATCCGTCTTCACTAGCTTCATTTCAGAGTTATTCTGGAAAATCTTAATGAACTCCTCCCTTGAAATTGGTTTTTGATATCTCTTCAATCAATGAGCATTCAAAAGAAGAGGTATTTTGCTTCCATCTATTGTCCTTATCCTTACTGCTTTGTTATTAAAGACTTATTCAATCTCATATGGCCCAAGCTAATGAGTTTGAAACTTCCCTTGACAATCTTTGAACTTTGAATTGAACAACAATGCCCAATCTCCTGCTTGAAACTTCCTCTCCTTGATATATTTATCATGCCATTTAGTCCTTTGTTGTTGGACTATACTGGTTCTTTGAATTGCATCTTGCTTGATTTCATCAAGCTCATTGAGTTTCTTCAATCTATGTTTCCGTGCCTCTGATAAATCCAGTCCCAATTGGACTACCATCTTGAAGGTTTTGATTTGAAACTCTATTGAGAACATGACTTGTTTCCCATAAACAAGTTCATAGGGTGTATGTCCCATTGTGTTCCTTCATGTAGTTCTATAAGCCCATAAAGCTTCAGGAAGCCTTTCTACCTAATATATTCTATGTAGATGCATAGTCTTAGTGAGAATTCCTTCAATCACCTTATTTGTAAATTAAACTTGACCATTTGCTTGTGGATGATAGGGAGTATATTTCATGTGTTTTATCTTGTAATCTTCCACAAGGCCCTTCACCATTTAGATGTAAATTTCCATAATCTATCACAATTTCTCTTGGAACACCAAAACGAGTGAAGATGTCCTCAAAAAGAAAATTAACTACATATTTTTAATTATCAAAAGGTAATGCTTAAGCCCCTACCCATTTAGTGATGTAATCAGTGCATACCAATATATACCTCTTTTCCTTAGATGGAGGATTAATTGGTCCAACAAAATCCAAGGCACATTTTTCAAAAGGTTTAATGAGTACCTGAATTTTTAGTGGCATTTCATTTGAAGGAGTGGGGTTTCCTACCCTATGGCAGCTATCACACCTCTTGACATATTCTTTGGCATATTTGAAGATGGATGGCCAATAATATCCTAAAGAAAGGATTTTATAGGCTGACATATTGTTAGAAAAGTGTCCACCACACAGTTCATCATGACATGCCTTAAGAATTTCAGGCATTTCATCTTCTGTCACATATCTTTTGATCATGAGATCTGGACCTATTTTATACAATTCATAGTGATCCATGAGTATCTTGCACTTATTTGAATGATTTTTATTTTCTCTGTAGGAAACAAATGTGAAGGAAATTTCCCTGGGACAAAGTAATTGGAAATATCTACAAACCAAGGGGTCTGAGTAGTCACTACAAAAAGATATTCATCAGGAAACTTATCTTCAACCGGAGTGTCATCTTTTATATTTTGAATTCGGGACAAGAAATCAGCAATTGTGTTTTGTTTTCCAGGTCTATCTAGCACAGTAATATTGAATTATTGCAAGAGTAATAACCATCTTGTAACTCTTCCATTAGTAATAGGTTTATTCATTAAGTATCTAATTGAAGAGTGATTTTTATGAAAAAAGGTTTCATAGCCTATTATATAATCTCCGAACTTGTTGATTGCATGAACAATAGCTAAATATTCATTTTCAGTTACAATATAATTTAACTCAGTGGCAGTCAAATTCTTACTTGTATAGTATATGGCATAGGGAATCAAATCTTTTTGTCCCAATACAGCTCCCAGAGTTGTATCTAAAGCATCTATTGAAATGTGAAAAGGTAGTTTCCAATTTGGACCTCTCAAGATGGGTGCCTTAGAAATTTTTGTTTTTAAAGTCTCAAATGCTAAATGGAAATCAGGATTCTAATTGAATTCACAATCCTTGGTGAGTAATTTGAAGACTGGGGATGCTATTTTAGTGAAATTTTCTATAAATCGTCTATAGTATCCTGTAAATCCTAGAAAACTTCTAACATCCTTTTGGAAATTTGGAATTGATAATTTAGATATGACTTCAACTTTAGATTTATCAACTTTAAATCCATCTCCTGAAATGTGATTTCCTAAAATAATCCCTTCTATAAACATCATAAAACATTTTTCAGGGCTTAGTGAAAGGTTTGCTTCCTTACATCTTTTGAGGACTTTTTCAAAATTTTCCGAAGCTTCTTCAAATGTATTCCCATAGACTGTAAAGTCATCCATATATACCTCTACACAATCATGTATTAGATCAAAAAAAATTCCTAGTACTGCTCTTTGGAATGTTGCAGGCGTATTACATAATCCAAAAGTAAGTACTCAGTAGGCATAGGTTCCCCATGGACAAGTAAATGTGATTTTATATTGATCTCCAGGAACCACCTGAATTTGATTATAACCACTAAAACCATCGAAGAAGGAGAAATATTTCTTACCTGCTAATGTATCTAACACTTGATCTATAAAGGGAAAAGGAAAATGATCTTTAAGGGTAGCTTTATTAAATTGTTGATAATCAATGCACACCCTTCATTTACCATTATTTTTAGGCACAATCACTAAAGGGGGAACCCATTGTCTGTCTGAAATTGGGTAGATGAAGTTTACATTCAGCAGTTTTAGCAGCTCTTCTTTCAAAATTTCCCTAAGATTTGGATTCTTCCTTCTTTGAGGTTGTTTGATAGGTCTACAATTTTCCTCAATGTAGATGTGATGTATACAAGTCTTAGGACTAATTCCTTTCATGTGAGTATATTCCCATGCATATGCAACAAAATGTTGTTGTAATGTTTTGATTATCTTTTCCTATTGTAATTTCTCCAAGTTATTGTTTATGTTCAATCTTCTCCCTGGAAATATTTCAATTGTAGAGCTACCAAATTCTTCCATAGAATAAAGAGACATATGCCTAGATGACAAATATTCAATATTGGATTTTTCTTTGAATTGATCATGTTCATATTCTAGAGATGATTCAAAATTTTCCATTGTATTCAAGGTTTGACTATCTTCACTAATGTATGAAATAGTAAAGAGAGGTTGAATGTCATTTTCATCATAAATCCATTCTTTATCATTTGTTTATGTGATTTTCCTTGCTGGAGGATATAGAGTGAGTTTATTTGTTCAATTCCCATCAGAAATATACATGTCACCAGATCTACAGCTAATGAAAGCATCAGTTGTGCCTAGCCAAGGTCTTCCTAATATAAGTGGATTTCCTCCTCAATTTTTCTTGGGGGTTAAGATCATAAAATCAATGGGATATTCCCAAGAATCTAAGGATATTGAAATATCCTCTAACACACGATCTTTTTTTATTACAGATATTTCTGCTAATTAAAGTAATGTACGTGTGTAAAGAAGATTAGGAAGCTTAAGCTATTCCATGGTTTGTTTGCTCATGATGTTTATTGTTGTTCCTAAATCAATCAATGTATTTGGAATTTCAACTCGATTGATATGTGTTTTCACAATTGGACTTCCTGGATCTACATATTTTTGTATGGCAATTTTTCCCATCATTATATCTACGATTTTTACTATCAGGTGAATTATTTTTGTTTCCTTTTCTTTTCTTCCTGGTTTCTTTATGCTCAACTCCTTTATTTTTTTAGCTAGGATTGTAATCTCCTTAATGGCTTGTAACAAAGGGATTTTTATATAAACATTTTTCAATTCATCAAGAAAATCATAATTAGACAACATAATCTGCTTTTCTACTCCTCTATCAACTTGTAATATTTCGGGTAAAAAAGGAGGTGCAGAAGTAGATATTGATTGCTCAATGATAAGAGTTGAATTCACCAGTTCTTTTTCTTTTTCATTTTTTGTATTTTGGTTTTGGAGGGACGATCCTTAAATTTTTTTATTGGATTGTAGAGAATCTTCCTCAAAATTGTCTTATTCCTGAATAACTATAGAACATCTTTCCTTTTCTAATATCCTACCAGATCTTAGTTGAACATCATTGAGATCTAGAGGAGTGATCATATAAGTTGGAAATGGTTGTCCTTCCACCATGTAAGTATTCCGAGGATTTTTATTGTTGGGGTTTGGTAATGGTTCGCCAAGTAGCTGATTTGGTCTCTGCTAAAATGGCAGTAAGAGTTGAGGGTTTTGGTTTTGTTGTGGAATTTGTTGTGGATTTTGTTGTGAAATTTGAGGGTTCTAATTTCAAAGTTGTGGCTGTTGATTTTGTTGTGGAATGTGTGGGGGAGGATAATTCTGATATGATGGAGGATATTGATAATATTGAGAAAATCTTCCATAAGGATTTTGTACTCCTTGAGTTGAAGGTTGAGATTGAGGTTGAGGTTGAGGTTGAGGCTAACGTTGCTGCCGAGAATTCTAATTTGGTGGGGGCTGAAGATACATTTGATTGTTAAATCCCTGATATTGTGGCCCCTGCCAAGGACTTCTAGAGACAAAGCAAATAGGTTATTCTAAATTTGCAACTATTTCTTCTTGAAAAATAGGCTTAATACCTAGAATTGAAGGACAACCCTTGGTCTCATGGTTTTCTGAACGAATCATACAAGTCCCTATGATTTTTTCATCCATAGGAAATTCTCTTAAAGCGTGGTTTTTTCTGCATTTGGGAGAGAGAATAGCTAAAGAATCAGCCTTAGTTTTCTGCTTGTTTTGCAACTTAAGGGTGTTTATTTTCTCACTAAGGCTCCCTAGAATATGTTTTTTGAATTCGTCAAGCATATTCCCAATTTCTTCCCTACTCACTAATCTAGTTGCAATCTTATTCACTCTAACAAGAGAAGGATCTCTTGGACCTTTCCCAGTTTGGGATTTCCCTCTTGAGGGATGAACACATAATTATCCTATGTCACTTAATGGGAGTTGAGAGATATTTGCCTTCCCCGTCATGTTAAGGATATATATCCACTCATCTCTAATGGCTTTTAATAGAATAGATTTTAAGGTATCTTCATCTAAATTGCCCATCTTTTCTCTTTTCAAGTTATAATTGAATCTCTCAATTAAATCCTCAATTTTTCATCCTCTCTTTGCATCATTTTAAACATTTCATCGTTGTGATTGGTAGGCATGCAATAATCCAAGTACCTATCAAAAAACACTTTCTTCATGTCATTGCATGTTCTAATGGACTAAGTGACTAACCCCATTAACCACTTCAAAGCATCTCCTTTCAATGTTGAAGGAAACAACTTATGTTTCTGAGAGTCTTCTAAGAAATCATAGGTTTTTCACAAGACTTAAAACTCAAATAAAAATGTTTCAGGATGCTCACTTTTTAACCCATGGAAATTTGGGAGGACATAAGATGAGGTATTTTTCATTGTGGCATTTGTTTCTTCATTCACTATAGGGAATCCAAAATAATTATCTATTTCCCTATTTCCTCCTCCTCCTCCATTATTTCCTCTACCTCTTCCTCTACCCCCTCCTCCAAACAGTGTAAATTCTCCATCCTCTCCTTCTTCTGCCATTATAGTTTCTTCAGAGTCAATATAAGGTTCAACTTGCAAGCTTACTTTCTCTTCCTCTAGTTCCTCTATTAGTGATATGTGGGAGAGAGGTTCTACTTCTTCTTTCTCACTAGGTGTTCCTAATTCCTCAACCAAAATGTGCTCCCTTGTGGAGGTGAAAAAGGCTACTCCTTCTGTTGGAGATCCAAGATTTTTCTCCTCTAGGACTATCTCAGTAGATGAAATAGGAGATCCTTTTGATTGGATTTCTGACCTCAAAACCTCAGGAGTTCTATGACTAGGATTATGAGCTTGAGATGGAGGTATACCTCTTCTTGTTCTTAGTGGAGTAGGTGGTGTTGTAGGAATTGAAATCCTGCCTCTAGCTATAAATCTACCCCTAGAGTCTCTTTCTCTATGCATATAATTTTTTTTTTGAATGTAAGAGATAAGGTTACCTAATTACACTTCCCCAACAACGGTGCCAAAATGTTTAGTCAATTTAGTGTCCTAAATTGCTTGCATGAATTATCAACCAAGGTCTATAAATTGATGATGTGTACTACACTATATGTGCTTAGTTAACCCTTCCTACTTCGTTGCTTTTATTTTTATATTGTTTTGGGGGTTTCTATTCTTTGATTCTATTGTGGCCACAACCACCACCCATTCAAAACTTGCCTTCGCAACAATTTTGGATGGGTCCCTAGAAGTTAATCTTGCATCTCTCCGAATGATCTATTTTACCTAAGGGATTTGGCTCTCTGGAGAGCCAAACTTTCCATTCAAAAAGGGTTAAATCCCCTTAACAAATCCCTGACATATAACCTCGTTTAAGCCCTTCATTCTATGCTCATCGAGATTTATTTAACTCACAAAACCCCCATCACAACATTATTCCCATCATGGCTCTTTATAGCAGAAATTCTCGAAACATGCATAAATCATCCCTTTTTCACTTGTAACACTCAATGGCACATCACAAATACCATAAGGCATCAGACCCGACGTCACTATTAACCATACGTTATATATATGTCGGGTCTGAAGCCCCATCACATATCACAATGTGCCAAGGTCTAAGGCTTATATATATAAGGTGCACCACTATATTCTAGACCTGACGACACTATTAACCATACTACATACATATGTCAGGTCCATGGCCATATCGCATATTGCATAATGGTGGAACCTGGGCCTTATACACAATGTGTGCGGCGATATGGTAGAGCCTCCGAGTTTATCAAATATAATATATATGTTTTCAGGTCCAGGGCTATATCGCATATCCCAATCAGTAGATCCCTAGGCTTGTGTATATTTTCATATGCGATATGCTGGACCCAACGATATTTATAGGCCCCGATACATAAAATTTTAGGTCACACCTGAGTGATCGGGGCGAGATTTTAAAAGGCGGGCTTGTGGAGTCCTGATAGTGTAATCGCACATCGGGAAAGTGGAAGGCATGGGTACTGCGACCCGTGGAGGGGCCGATACCTAATTGCAATTAAGTGAAGCCCTCGAAAACTGTGCCAAGCCTATGGATTGAGCGGGAAATTGTGTGTGCGTGTGTTTTGTGCACAAATCCTTTTTCACACTTGTTCCCCGTAGTTTTATAAAAGTTAATGAAGGCAACGTTTATGTTTTGTTTGAACATTTCTGTTATATTTCTCACAATCACCAAGCTAATGATAACTATCTTTGTAGGCGAGAAGTAAAAGGATGCAGGAGTGGATTCAAAGAGTCATGTATGTAGAAGTGTTGTGTCTAAAGATCCGGCCTTAGGCACTCCAGGTCAGAACCCCACGCATTGCATGTGCATTCTAAAAGAAAAGTTGTCCTGTTTCTCGTCATGGAGAGGTGACACACAGTCACCCTTTTTATCAACATCTGTTCACTACCTCAGGAAATGAAGCGCTCCAACAGATATGCTTTATATGCGTCAGTGGTTACACTGACGATCCTACCTCTATATACTCGATTTGTATATCGAAAACATGGGGGGGGGAGATGAAGAGGTAAGGAAGATCGAGAGTCACGAGCTTTTGCATAAGTATTACCTCCAAAGATGAGAAACGGGCTTTTTCATTTGGTAGAATAGCTTTTGTTTATTGTGAGTAAGGAAGATTGTTTGGGTCAGAGAAGGAGGCTTTTCTCAAATTTATTTTCTTCTTCTTTATATGTTAAGAAGTGGGATGTTGTTGAAAGCATAAATATGAAAGTGATTTGTGCTTGTGCCCATTCATGACTTATAGTTTATGATTAGCTTTGGTTGTTTGAATGTGATTCTTCGTCATAGTTAAATCATGAGTAGTCACTAATTTGAAACTAAGTTAAACATCAATTGAAAGCTTTAATTTCATAAAAGGAATATGTATTCCTGTATGAGTGATTGGATTGCAATTTAGAATTGATGCAACCTTGTTCTTATGTCAGCTAGTAATTTATTCATTTAGACTTGGGATTTATATATGATGTTTAACGTCTCTTTCGTCATGCTCCTGCAAGATAGATTCAGATATATAGAACTAGACTAAAGTAGTTAGAAGTATTGTAGATAGGATTTAATACATAGAGGTTAGTTGTTTTATCTTGTTGATTTAATTGAAGTCTTCCTCCCAGAAGCATTCTATCAACACATTTAACAGTTTATGGGGTCCTTTAAAACCCTTTGGAACTAGTCATTCCAAATGAAGGTAGGTCTAATTGGGGCTTGCAATTGGCTTAGTTCCCCTTGTTCATATAGCGAACATTCGCCATGTCAACAAATTCGTGCTAGAAGGAGGGACTAAACCGTCGTCCACAATTTTTCAAGATTTCATCTATAAGTGCCACAGATGGATTCAAAAATATTAACGCATGGATTTTGAAGGTCAAAAAGACCCTTCCTCTCATTCGGAAAAGCCTCATTTCGAAGTGTTAACACCCAGGTTGTTCCCTATGACTCCCAAGGGAATACGGCCGGGGTAACTACTAACCAATCTTTGGACTACAGCTTCTAGCCCAGCTGTAATCAGAGAGGGCTCTCTCTGTAAGGTTTGTCACTATTTTAATGAAGTTTTAGGCTAGTTATGAAGTGAGTGTTTGATTGTTTTTTATGTTTGGTTGGGAGGGTGCTTCTGATAGTTTTAGAGCGTTATCTGCAGATGAAACTAATCCATTGGGCAATGGAGTCTGTAGCTGTGGTTTCCTTGAGATCCTGGCTTAGTGCAGCTGGAATTACAGGGCCTGTATGTATTTCATAAAACAAACTGTAAATTGTGAGGGTGAAATGAGAAACAACTAGCAAAGAGCATTTAAGGGTTCTTTACTAAGCTGGGTAGTGGGAAAGAGGTC
>APFE030431784.1:138155-156998 GCA_000404065.3 Pinus taeda | reverse complement strand
TCCAGCTCTCTCTGGGGGGCATTCAGGGGAGTAACATTGAGGGCTATTGATGCCGAGGGGGTATCCATGTCTGTTTGAATGTTTCTTGACAACTGATGAACGTGCTACCTGAGAAAGTTGAATTCAGAGGAACGCAGAGTAGCAGGATTGATTTATAGCAGAATAGAATACTACTGGGCTCTCTGAGAAGGCTTCTTACAGAATTTAGCAGACCTCCTTTGATAATTTAGGAGCAGGTTATGAGTTCACGATTGCGCGAATAGAGAAGGGTTTCCACTAGATTTTTAGCACGAAATGGCTCTGCCAGTAGATTTCGACCTTTAATCCTTTGAGGGGGAGCTGGATAAGTTTGTTTTTGTGGTGAATTCTTAAGCTTGTGCCGTGTTGAGGTAATTTTTACAATTTACTGTGAATAAACCAGGTTGCAAGGAGGTAGACAGGCAAATACCTGTTTGACAAGTTGTTCAGGACGAAACAACAGTTGGGTTCGCGCTTTGAGCTTCTGTGGATGATCCAGAATTGATTGGTAAACTGTTCGTCGTAATATACATGCAGACAGAGCAGAGGTGCTTTTACCAAAAATGATAAAAAACGCGAAAAATCATGAAAATATGGCCTTTTTTGGTTTATTGGCGCGCTTTTTGAGTGACGTCAACATGACGTCAGCATGTGGGTCCGGGTCGGATGACGTCAGCAGGACGTCATCAGGTGACGTGGCGGCCTGAGACCGGTCCACGGGGGCGATGAGGTGGCGGCCAGGTGGACGAATGGAGGATAGGGTGCGCGGTCGTGGCGCTGACGTAGGTGACACCGGGGTGGGGACGTGGGTGGACAGGTGTCGCCGTATCGGGCCCCCTCCTGCACGACAAGGAATCTGTCAGAGGGGGCTCCGATGGAGTTTGGGAGCTACGCGTGTCCCCGCGTGACGTCATCGTCTGACAGATATCGGAAGGTATCTGTCGAACATCAGGGGCCTTCCGAAATCCACAAGAACTGTTAATCTGTAGGCGCGTGATCGGACAGCTGTCGGGCAAGGAATCTGCATGGCGGATAAGGTCAACATATTTTAAAGTTCGGACATCGGGCCCCTCCGAAGTTCCTGCTGGCCATAGATCTGGCAAGGCCGCGATCGGACGGTTATCAGGTCAACAAGTTGCACGGAGGATAATAGTCAGCAGGCGGATTATAATATAATATTTATCGGCAAGTACGCCCGGCGGGACCCTCCAGTTTATGAATGATTTTCAATAGTTTTTGATGATTTTCTTTAATAAAATCATATTTTCCCAGCGACGTTAGGAAAAGGAAAAACAAAGGTTTTCCATGCAATTTTTTCATACAAGGCATATGGGGGTAAAACTTAGGATAAGCAGGTTTTGATGGATTTATATGAAAAAAGGTGCAGATTGGCTCCCGACCTTAGGATAAGGCGGGGAAGGTAGGTTTCATCATATTTTTTGCCCTTTAGTGGTATAAGGGAGCTCAAAAGGGTTTCTCTAAGGGTTTTCAAGCAAAAATGGAGAGTTGACTAGGTAGATGGGTTCAGATGGAGAGAAGGGGTTAGACTTGGGTTCTTGACCTTAACCAGATGTTAATTCAATGCCCTGGGAGTGGAAATTATGGCTATAGTGCCAAGAAGGGGATATTTATACCTTGTGTGGGGTTTATACACCATGGTGTTATAATAATAGGGGAAGTGAAGTATAGGGAGCTAGATAATAGAGTTAGATGTTAATGTGGGGGGGAAAATATGAATGAGGATCAGTACAACTAAGTTTTCTTGAAAACAACTTAGTGTAAAGAGTAGATCAAAATGAAAAGATTTTTGCACAAGAAATGTGGCTTTTAAAGGCCATAAGAACCATCACAAAGCCTTGAGTCTCTCTTATGTACACAGCTTGTGAAGGGGTGTTAGTAATGAGTGATATACAAATGGAAAAGGGAAGTTAGTCATGCTCCACTGTGTTGCTTTACCTGTACATGGTTAGCAAAGTTGATCTTGGAAGAAACACCACTTCTGCAACCCCATCTACCTACCCAACTAATTTGCCTAACATTTTTATTTCTTCTAGGAGGGTGCACTTGGACTTGCAAACCCCTTGTATGCCTTTTCTTTTCCATTGGCTTTTTGCTTTCATTTCCTATCTAGTACTACCCTTATTTCTTCCAAGGCCCCAGATTAAGCAGTTGGGAACCTTAGTTTCTCTACCTAACTATTGATCTGCCAAGATTAAACAGTTTGGACAGATTTCTTTCTCTATTCTACATCATAAATTGAAAACATGGCATGATCCAGATTAGACTGTTGGGTCATCCATCAAAACTTTAACGAGTATGAAGGCATATACACACCTTGTCTTTTCTTGCAAATATGGAACCTTTGTAGCAGAAAAGTGGAGCATATTTGGCACTTGTATTTGCCAATCATGAAATATGAAACCTATTGGTATAGGTATCCAACACGAAGAAGAGACACTGTGGGAGTATCCTGTCGGTTAGGAACAATCAGTCAAAAGACTTACTTGGGCTTATGCTCATTCCATATCATAGCTCCCTATATTTCAATCTTTACCTCCGACATAAAAAATAAAGCCAAGGTCTATCACATAAATGAAGAGACATCTACAGCCTCTTCTCTTAAAGATATTGTGCTTGATTCTTTGTAGAGTATCGACTCTCCTTGGGAAGAAATTCCTTAGGGTTCCCCTTCTTAAAGAAATCCTTGGCCTAACTTGGAGAATCCTAACAGAGAAAACCTCCATTAGAACATCCCTATCGTTGATATGGCTAATATTCTGCAACCAGGTGGGAACCAACCCCCACCTCCACCGGGATCACTTCCTCCCTGGCTCACTCAAGATGTTGTAGCAATACATGGGAAGCAACATCCCTTACCCAAGAATGCATAAAAGCTATTGCCTAAATTTGACCCTGAGTGGGGAGACACCGCTAAAAACCATATCAATTTTTTCTTCCTGGCTATGCGTGTGCTGGGGGTAGCTGATGAAGATATGGTTTGTCGCCTATTCTCTTTTACCATAACTAGTGCAACTTCCACATGGTACTTTAGCTTGAGAACACGATCAATCACTTCATGTGATGCCTTTCAATAGGCCTTTTTGGACAAGTATGGCGATGACAAAACTCCTGTTGCCTTAGTCCTAGAACTATCCCATTTGAAAATGGAAACCAAAAAAGAGAATAAGGATTTTAACATCTGGTTCAACACATTGTTCAACAGAATCCAAGCCACCACTAGACCTACTGAGGAGGTGCTCATGGAATTCTACATCACTACTCTCACTATCCATACTGTGATGTGGGTCAAGAGGAGTAATGCACAAACCTTACAAGTGTTATCAATGAAGCAGTAAAGGTCGAGAATGAAATGCTCAGTCTCATAGCATACCACCATACAACTGGAGAAAAGAAAGCCTCCCAAGCATCCAAGAAAAATAATGGGAGTGATAACAAAGGGGCTGAAACCAAAGAAAAGGAGATCGTAGATGTAGAAGGTTTGCATCAAATTATCAAGAAGCTGAGAAATACAGTCATCGATATGAAAAGGAATTCTGGAGAGAGTATAAGAGGCAGTGGAGGAGAGTATAACAATAGAAAACCTTTCAAACCTTTCTATCGTAAGAAGGAAGAAGGTGGTCATGGTCCACTTGCACTGCCTGCTCCACCTAACAAAGGGAATTTAAACATAGAAGAGCTAGCTCTTATCAGATCGCTCCTTAACCAAGAAGAACCTATAGTGGAGCTAGAGCCAGAGCAAGAAGATGAGGAAGAATACCAAGTAGAAGAGCCCTTGGAAAAAGAATCTCAAATCAATGTACTGTGGGATTTCTATACAAATGAGAACGATGACAACCAAGGAGGTAGCATGGCAGAAATAAACGCTAATGAAATCCGCACATGAAGCAAAGGGCCACATGTAAACACCATGAAGCCTATAGACTAGACAAAGAAAGATACTTTCCCTTTGAAAGCATCCACTCCCAAGGTCCCTATTGAGAAGGGTAAACTTAGTGGCAATCCAAAGAGTACACCAGTCGCGAACTATCTAGAGAAAGAGAATACGTCTCTGGATGTAACAAAGATGACATAAAATTGTAAACTCCCGCCTAAGAACATAAAAACTGGTGTGTTTACTCTGCCCTACCCTATTTATAACATTGATTACAACATTGTATGTGATCTTAAGAAATCTAAGGCTAACATAACATACTTCGATTTGCTAAAATTAACGCAGCAAAGGGATCTACTCTTGAAAGCTATGAATGAGTGGAATTGCAAACCTCCTACCAATCCAAGTAGCCAAACCAAGAAGTTGGCATCCATACCTGTTAGTACCCCTAACACAGCCCAAAAGCCATCAACTATGTAAGCCACTCTATCCAAAATGAATCGAAACCCCCAAGATGTCAGTGTAATTATGATATGGAGGAGATCAAAATCCATGACTCCACCTTTCCTTATAACATTTGAAATCTTCAACATGAACGTACACAATTGCTTGGTAGATTCTAGTGCCTCATCCACTATTATCCCTTATGTTGTCACTAAAAGATTGCATGCAATACCTGAGATAACTGGAACTCGAATTATGCAATTGGACAGAACAAATGTGAATGTACTTGGGGAGTTAAAAGATGTGTTGATTCGGATGACTGCTAAACAACAATACACACAAGTCATTGATATAGTGGCAGTCGATATACCCGAGGCTTATGGAATGATGCTTAATAGGGATTGGTCAACAAAACTCAATGGATATTTCTCAACTGATTGGTCCCACCTCTTGCTACCTCAGAACGGAAAGGGTGATATGCTGAGAGTTGATCGAGAAAGATACATGAAGTATGTGGTAATGGAGCTAAATGGTCCCAATGAACCTGTAATGTTTACCAAATCCATCCTTTGGAACTATAGCTTTAACATTTATGATACAGAAACCTGCTTTGGAGAATTCCATGCAGGAACAGTTGAAGAAACTTTGACATACACATAGTTGGAAGTTCCCTCCCATAATCCAACTGATAAACTATCATGTATTATAGTAGATGATAGGAATAGTTTCTTTGATAGTAGTTCAATTGATATAACATTAGATTTTATGGACTAGACAATCTATTTTGATGGTTCTAACTGCCTTGAAGGTGTAGGTTCTGGGAGCATTCTCATCGACCCACAAGGGAACCGACATTTTATGACCAGCCGGTTGGAGTTTGCATGCACCCACAATACAACAGAAAGCCATTGATATGAATGTAAAAAATCTTAGATCTTTCGATGACTCATAGATAATTGTGGATTGGGTATGGAAAAGGATACATTGCAATTCACCATAGCTGGTAAGGTACCAGCATGAGGTATGGAGCTTAATTAATAGTTTTGGCTCTTTTAATACCACATATATACCTTGAGAGCAAAACCAAAATGCTAATCTGATGGCTAGTATGGCTGCTAAAATTTCGCCTAATTTTAGATTAAAGAAGAGAAATGTTATGTTGGATTGATTTTTAGACCATTCGTGCCTGATAACATCTCAAATTGGTAGGTGTTCAAAGAATACAAGCTTCTGAATGGGATTAAAGAGGAGGCTAAGCCCTACCAATAGAAGCATTGAAAGATGCATCTAGGCCCGGGACCGTTGGTGAAGAAAGAGTTTAAAAAGGCGCTGGATACCAAAATCATCTCTCTAGTCATGCACACCCCCCTGGGTAGCTAATCTCGTGTGAGTAAGAAAGAAAATTGGGAACATCAGGCTATGTATCGATTTCAAAAACTTGAACTAAGCATCCCAGAATGATAGCTATCCTGTCCCTCCTATAGAACACATTCTCCAGTGCGTTTCTGGGTTTGAAATGTTTTCCCTATTAGATGTGTTTTCAAGATATATTTGAGCATTGGTGTCTAATGGAGATCAGCTTAAGGCAACATTCCAATTCTTCTAGCTGAGCCAATTCTAAGTTGTGGAAAAAATTGGTCAAGGACCTTACAGATTGAAAACTTTGCAGGGAGAAACTAAAGAACTCCCTATTAATGGCCATCATCTGAAGAGATACTTCCAATAAGCACCACATGGTGGTTACCTCTTGAGTATATTAGAGTTAATTTCATTTTTCTGTTAGTTTATTTGTATTTCTGTCTTTTCCTTTTGTTTTCTGCAAAGTTTATTCTCCTGTTGTTTTGAATTACAGTCCTTTTTCAGCTAGCTGACTTCGGCCCTCCCATCCCATTCTCACTCTTCTCATATTTTCCCTCATGCACCACCTCCAAATTTTCCCTTCCTCATTAACCTGCGAATGATTCCATTGTTTATGAATCCATCACTACCTTGCAAATCAAAAAAACTTCCTATCAGCCCATGAGAACTTGCAAATAAGTTGTAGAATTCAAACCAAGCCACTCATTTGCATCTATTGACAACTGGGTAAGGTTTGTTGATAACATAGATATCTAGAGCATGTAGGGGCATATTTGTAAAACAAGAATGTGTAACTACAGCTGGACTGGCATGGAGGGATGCCGCATTTTGAATAACTCCCACTCAGACCTAGCATATACTTGCCTATAAGGTTTACAGTCATTCTCCACTAGGCCCATCTATCGCACTAAATTGTCCAATACTTGTTATCCACAAGTAAACCTCCTCTCATGGGATAAACGCATTGTCATATACCAATGGAAAATCTAATTGTGCTCTAGTCCTTGCACTTGAGACTAGAAGGACTTATTTAAAGAAAAAAAATGAAATGTTAGGTCCTTGTGCCAAACTGGAAGGACAGGTTGTTTAGGAAGCCGGTTAGAGTAGGGACTATTGTTGGGCTCAGAGTACCAGTTGATATAGCAAACCTAACCTTGCTTAAGAAATTTAAAAATATGGCAAGATCCATGAATGTACCCCACTCAATCCTACGAAAATATAGCACTGAAATTCTTATACAAAGTGAAAACAAACATATTTGTATCAAGTTTGATGAACAATGAAGAGCTGAGGTACACAGCTAAACAGGTATGGACAGACCAATGATGGCCCCAAAAGGATTTTCGAAAGTGGGAAATAGGTAGAGGGAGGTCAATAGACCCCACAATACTGTCATTGGAGAATGCCTATCAAAATCCTATCAGCAAGTAAAAGCTATTTGTCTCTATCCCACTTGAAGCAATTAATGTTGAAGTGGAACCCATGCCTTTTCATTTGTACAATTTGAACTTCAAGTTTATCTTAACACCCTGATGTTTTATTGACCTGAGGTTTATTTGGAAATAGAGATAAATGGTTTACCCAGTGGTTCGCCATTTGTTGTGGCCACAACCACCACCCATTCAAAACTTGCCTTGGCAACAATTTTGGATGCATCCCCTAGAAGTTAATCTTGCATCTCTCTTAATAATATGTTTTACCTAAGGGATTTGTCTCTTTGGAGAGCCAAATCTTCCATTCACAAATGGGTAAAGGCCCTTAACAAATCCCTTGCATATAACCTCGTTTAAGCCCTTCATTCCTATGCTCATTGAGATTTATTTAACTCACAAAACCCCCATCGCATCATTATTCCTGTCATGGCCCTTTCTACTGGAAATGCTCAAAACATGCATCAATCATCCCTTTTTCACTTATCTCACTCAAATTTAGCATATAATGCATACCATAAGGCATCAGACCTGATGGCACTATTAACCATACTTCATATATATGTCGAGTCTGAAGCCCCATCACATATCGTAATCGGCCAAAGTATAAGGCTTATATATATAAGGTGCACCACTATATTCCGGACCCGATGGCACTATTAGCCATACTACATACATATTTCAGGACTGGGGCCATATCACATATCGCATATCGGTGGAGCCCGGGCCTTATACACAATGTGTGCGGCAATATGGCGGACCCGCCAAGCTTATCAAAAATAATATATATGTTTTTGGGTCTAGGGCCATATCGTATATCACAATTGGCGGATCCCCAGGCTTGTGCATATTGCGATATGTGATATGTTGGACATAATGATATTTATAGGCCCTGATACATAAAATTTGAGGTCTGGATTGAGTAATCGGGGCGGGATTTTCTTTGTTTTCTCATGTTTTCCGAAATTCCTCATATAACAAAGGGAGCGGCTTTTTAGTGTAAAAGGCGGGCCTGTGGGGTCCCAATAGTGTAATGGCACATCATGAAGTGGAAGGCATGGGTACTGTGACCCTTAGAGGGGCCGATACCCAATTGTGATTAAGTGATGCCTTGAAAACCATGCCAAGCCTATGGATCGAGCAGGAAATTGTGTGTTGCATGTGTTTTGTGCGCAAATCCTTTTCAGACTTGCTTCTCGTATTTTTATAGAAGTTAATGACAGCAACATTATGTTTCATTTGAATATTCCTATTATATTTCTCACAATCATGAAGCTAATGATAACTATCTCTACAAGTGAGAAGTAAACGATGCAGGAGTGGATTCGAAGAGTCATGTATGCAGAAGCGTTGTGCCTAAAGATCCGGCCTTAGGCGCTCTAGGCCTGAATCCCACGTGTTGCATGCACATTCCGAAAGAAAAGTTGTTCCAGTTCTCATCATGAGGGGGTACACACAGTCACCCTTTCTATCAACATTTGTTCACTTCCTTAGGAAATGAAGCGCTCCAGCGGATATGATTTCTACGCGTCAACGGTTACGCTGACGATCCTACTTCTGTATACTCGATTTGTATATCGAAAACATGGGGGAGATGAAGAGGCAGGGAAGACCAAAAGTCACAAGCTTTTGCATAAGTATTACCTCCAATCATGAGAAAAAGGCTTCTTCATTTGGTAGAACAACTTTTGTTTATTGTGAGTAAGGAAGATTGTTTTGGTCAGAGAAGGAGCATTTTCTAAAATTGATTTTCCTCTTCTTTATATGTTATAAGTTAGGATGTTGTTAACAGCATAAATATGAATGTGATTTGTGTTTGTGCCCATTGATGACTTATAGTTTACGATTAGCTTTGGTTGTTTGAATGTGATTCTTCATCATAGTTAATTCATGAGCAGTCCCTGATTTGAAGCTATGTTAAACATCAGTTGCAAGCTTTAATTTCATAAAAGGAATGTGTATTCATGTACGAGTGATTGGATTGCGATTTAAAATTGATGCAGCCTTGTTCTTATGTGAACCAATAATCGATTCATTTAGAATTGGGATTCATATATGATGATTAACCTCTCTTTCATCATGCTCCTGCAGGATAAATTAGGATATCTAGAACTAGACCAGAGTAGTTAGAAGTAGTGTAGATAGGATTTAATACATAGAGGTTAGTTGTTTTATCTTGTTTATTTAATTGAAGTCTTCATCTTAAAATCAATCTATCAACGCATTTAACAGTTTACGAGGTCCCTTAAAACCCATTGGAACTAGCCATTCCAAACAAAAGTATGTCTAGTTAGGGCTTGAGATCGGGTTAGCTCCCCTTGTTGGTATAGCAAACATTCCTCATGTCAACAGATTCCTAATGATGTAAAAATTGAACTATGATAAACTGAATCTAAACTTCCTAAAGGTGAACCAAGAGCTTAAAACTACTAAAAATCTAAGTTAAAAGAAGGAAAAAAAGAGCATCTATCCTATCTTGTCATTAATCCTAAGTCATCAATCTAATTCATAAAATTTAGAGGTGAAGTTGTAAGGCATGATTATGTAAATATAGAGAATGAAATTAACTGAAGTAATTCTAGTTACTCTAACCTTCAATTTTGAAAGATAACCTTCTTGAATTGTAATACAAGCAACTTTCTGTACTTTATGATCTAGAGAACTAAATAAAAACATGTAGAAAGTAACCAATTGATTTCAACCATTGTGTAAAGTGAATGTTTAACCATTTAGTTTAGGATGGGTATTAGTTGGAAATGGTGACATTCACTAGCATAGTGCATTGTCAATCTGAGCTAGAAAATAAATAACGAAAACAATGAGTAAACTATTCAGCAAGCATTCTCATTACTTTCAACCTTACTCTATTTAGAAAACAATGTCGTTTCCCTTATGAAATGGATTGGAGAAACAAGACTAAAAAATTGAATTCTAACATTATTCTACTGATCAAAACTAAAATAAATCAAAATATAAGAAATCAACCTAAGTTAGAAACACTACAAAAAGAAAATGGTGAAATTAAAACTAAACAGAAAGCAAATGAAAAGAAAACCTTCTTCAATGTAGGGGCCCTCTGCAACTGACTGGGTTGAGCTGCTAACTAGTTGAAAATGCTCTTTGAAATGATCATTCGTTAACACACAGCTTTATATTATAAATAGGAACAAAAGTTCAAAATTACAGAGCTAAAAGTCCGAGCTTAATACATCAAAAACTTCGAACCCCTCTCGATTTTGTATGATTGGTATTTAAAAGAAAATATTCATAATTGTCTTTGAGGAAAATTAGTTACAAGTGGTCTACACGTATCACAACAGGATTGCATAAATGTTTGATCAGCTATAGATGACTTGAATTCAAGTAAGATGGTTGGACAAAATCGTTAACACAGGTGGCTGATCCGAGTTAATGCGACAACAAAACTATTGGATTTATTAATTAAACATGAAAGAGTGGACAAAGAGTCCTACTGATTCCGGGTTTCATATGTTTGACTCCTCCTTTGATTGTGGTCTTGAGCTGGCTTTCATATTAATCTAGGCTGAGTGACTAGGATAGGATTCATGTGGAGCTGATTCCGGAGATGCTCATGTTGCCGGTTTCTTCGTTTGACACCTAGAACCTGCCAAATCATGGAAATAGCTATGAAATGCATAGTTAGTTGCAGAATAGGTTGTGTTCTATAGCTAATTTGCAAAAACGTTTTCAAATAGAAAAACATAAAAATATAACATGTCAATCATTTAATCCCCTCCTTAAGACAAAATCTATCATTTATCATTGATGGGGATTTGAAATCTTATGAAAAATACAAGGGAAAGAAGTGAAAAAAGTTGTCAAGGAGAGGGTAATTCCGAGGTTCAACACTCCTTTAACAATTTCTGGTGTATTTCTGATTGATGCATGATTCCATTTAGTGTTTTGGTTTCATGTTTTAAGTTTTCTTCATCAAAACTAACTTACGTAAACACACATCAAATTCATGTTTTTACTTGTTATTTTGGAGTACAAACCTCAAGCACTTTTTTATATTCTGATGAGGATCTGAGCACAAAAATCTAATATTCCAAATTCAGATTACTTAGCTGACCATTGATCATGGTGGTAACCACCGTGCTCAACTCTTGTGGGCACGAGACTTCTGATTAGCCATGTCTCTACAAAAGTGACCCAAAATTCGGCCACACATACTAGATGCTCTTGGAGGGTCAACAAGTTCCATATTTTCACCTCCAAAATGCCCTGTTATGCCACCTGGGACACCTTTTTGTTCCTTCAAGTAAGCAAAGATGATTTGGGAAGTGCACTACAATCAGGCCGTTGTGCATTTTGGGGTCGAGAAAATGGTGGCAGTACTGCAGAAGTATTTCTATTGGCCAAATATTTGACATGGTGTTGGGAAGTACATTAGATATTATACTGCCTACGCCATTGCCAAACCGACCATCAAGAATCAACGCCTATATACTCCACTGCCTACCCCTAGTCAACCTTGGGAATCCATCTCCATGGATTACATGTCGGGCCTTCCTTCTAATGAGCATGGCAACGACTGTGATTTTGAGCTCATTGACTTATTCTCAAAGATGGCCATTATGATGGTCTGCAAAAAGAATATCACATGAGAAGCGATTGCTAAACTCTTCTTGCAACAAGTGTGGGTACACTTTGGGATCCCACAGTCTACCATCTAAGATCGAAACAGCAAGTTCCTTGGTACATGTTGGTCCAGTCTCTGGTCAATGCTAGACACCAAGCTCAATAATTCCACAACCTTCCATCCCCAAACTGATGGTCAAACATAGGTCATCAACAAGATGATCGTACACATTATGCACATGTAGAACTCAAAGCATCCACGAACGTGGGATGAGATCCTCCCCTATGTCTAGAATATCTATAAACAATCTCTCTGCAGCTCAATTGGCCACAACCCCTTTCAAGTGGGTTAGTGATTCGTGCCAATATTTCCCATTGATGTGGCCATACCATTTGCAACTACTAAGGCAGATTTGGCTCATGTCTAGTTCGAAGCCGATAAGGAAAACAACTTCATTGTGTACATCCAAGATATCTACCAGTAAGTCCACAGAATTACACAGAAACCAAATGCCAAGTAAAAGTAGTGACGTGATCAACTTCGGGTGCCACACAAGTTTCAGGTGGGTGATAATGTCTGGTTGCATTTGCAGAAGGAATGGCTTACCGAAGCCTATCAGAAACTCGAAGCACTACAATAAGGTCCTTACACCATTACCAAGGCTATGGGAGAAAATTAATTTGAGCTAAGCATTCCCCCATTCCTTGGCCTCCACCCAGTTTTCAATATGGACCGCCTTCAACCATACGTCCCACCATTGCTAGTCACATCAAACATCGCAGAACATCTCACACCTACAGAGTTAATTCCAAATTGCATGGAAGAAGCCACAACTGATTAGATCTTGGACATGGAGATCAATAGCACCTGACAACAAACGATACAACTATATCGAGTTGTTAAATCAGGCTAACTCCTTCACTAGGGCAAGTGGCTCACTAGGGACAAAGTTCAGCAGAAGTTTCCTCATCTCATGGAGGAACTCAATGCAATGGAGACTATTTATTCCTAATGGAGGAGGAATGATCCAGGTTGATATTGGTGGTGGCCTACCTATTCCACTTGGACCACAACCATTGTTTCTTTCAATTTCTCAGTTTCCTTATTTGTAGCACAATTTACTATTTGTGGCAGTTTTTTGTGTCGTGAACTTCCGGATCCATTTTGAGGCCGTAAACAATTTTTTTTTTTGGGAAAACCGAAACAAACATGGGTAATTTCGTGACACTGGTCATTCAAAAGTTGTAGTTCTCAAAGAGATATTTCTAACAAGGTATTATGCTCGTCAATCAGAGATTGTATGCCAAAGTTACAACCGCGGGAATTTGATGTACCAATTTACCCAAACAGGGCCCATAGTTTGGTGCTTCATCTCCTAGGGTTAGTTTTTTGGATGGTTAGGATTTTCCATTGCTTCTCAATAATAAATAAGGCTTTAAGTCTTATTCTAACACAATTTAGAGGTATGTATCCACCACATCTCTTCTTAGAGATAAGCTACCATCGCCCGAGCTAGTCTTATTTCCATTCTGTTTGTAAGCATATTTCAGTATTTGACATTAATGAAATGAAGTGTTATTTCTACATCATATTGATATTTATGGTTATATATGTAATATTTTTCATTCTTATTTAAATCCAAATCAATGGTATTGGAGTGGTCTTCTCTTTCTTTTCTTTCCCCAATGAGGTCGGGATATAAGGAGTTAGGGCTTGATTTGGTTAAACCTTTGCAAGACTAGCCTGACAAATCTTGATGGCTGCCCATGGGGAAAGAAAAGAAAGATGAGGGGGCAGGAGACCCTATCACAATACTGCTTGAGGAGGCCCTCGAGAAACAAAGGAACACCATGATGGATAAATTTTCCCAGATCCTTCAATGGTTGCCCACCGGCGATGCATCCACATCCATCAACCACTCTAGAGGCTCGACTCCTTTTGGACTACAAGTAAACTTTAACATTCCCATATTTGAGGGTAAAATAGATGCAGACATCATACATAAATTGGTAAATTTGGTAGAAGGATCTTTTTTTATTCATGATTTTTCCATCCTAGAAAATATTACTTTTTCTCTTCCCAAAGCCACCCCGCACATCAAGGACTCTTGGGAAACCTACTCGGAGCAGAAGGATGAAAGTACGACCCCACTCTTTTCAGCCGCACCCAATTGGAATTAGTTCCGGGATGCCATCAAGGAGAAGTACTATCCTTTCTGGAGCTATGAGGATAAATACATAAAGTGGATAATGTTGCCGCATGGAAGAGACCAAGATATGTCGAGTTTACCAATGGTTCTCATACCCTTCACACGAAGGTGGGTATCAAAGATTCTCAGAAACATTTGTTACTCATGTACCATAGCTGCCTACATAGGGCCATCCAGGACAAGATGGAGTTCTTGTACATATCCTCGCTCAGCATGACGTACCGATACATTGTTAAGATCGAAAATAAGTTTGAATAGAAGAAGCGAGACTTTGGATTTGCAAATATGAAGCAAGGGAAAGGTGCCCACAAACTGCAAAACCAAGGACAAAGGCAAGGCGAGGCGGCCCAAGATAGGCTACAAAAGCTGCAAGAAAATAACAACACCACGAATCCGAAGAAGCAAACAGGAAAGTTGTGTGAGTTGTATAAGAGCTCCACTCACAGAAAAAGTGAGTGTCCGACCAAGCAGTCATTAGTGGTCGAGCTGAAGGCTTCAAAATCAGATGCATGTTCTGAATCTGAGTCAGAATCCAGCAAGGGGAATGAAAAATGGAAGCATATTATCGATGCAGAACCCAATGCTCCCATTTCCACCACGAAGATCCAAAAGGACAAATGCGAAGATCCAGAGGAGGAGTAGCACCTCTTCCACTCACATTTGTGGGTAAAGGATTCGCCACTATAGTTCATTGTTGATAGCGGGAGCTAAAAGAACCTTATTTCGATAGAGTTCATGAAGAAGTTAGTCTTTTTGACCACAACACACCCAAAACCATACACCATCGGGTGGCTTCACCAAGGATGAGATCTTCACATGAGCTAGCAATATTGCCTTCCATATAGCATCAAGCCCTTCACGAATGAGGTATTATGTGACGTTGCTCCCCTTGATGTTTGTGATGCATTATTAGGCCAACCATACTTTTGGAAGCACCATGTTGTGTATGAGTCAAGGCCTCGCATTGTTATGGTTACTTTGGGAAATAAGTTGTATAGGATATCGGAGGTAGCACTGCCTACCGCCAGCATTTTGGTTGCTGCAAAACAATACAGTAAGCTCATTTCAAAAACTGGGAAATTTGTTTTCCTGATGATATGCCCTCAAGGAAAGAAAAATATGGTGGCCACAACCTCCAAACAAGGCACCTTTGCACGATAACAATAGATGGATAAGGTCGTGGAGGAGTACGAGGACATCTTCACCTCCTCTGTAGGGGTGCCTCTGCATTGTGAGGTCAAGCACTCTATCAATCTAACCCCAAGTGCGTTGTTTCCCAATGGACCAATGTATTAGTGCTCCATTCTGGAGAATGATGAAATCAAGAGCCAGATTAAGGAGATGTTGGAGAAAGGCCACATTCGGCCAAGTTCATCACCTTGTGGGAGCCTGATCATGTTGGTAAAAAAGAAGGATGGGACATGGAGACTCTGTATTGACAATCGGGCTGTGAACAAGATCATTATCCGAAATAAGTACCCGATCTTGCGGATTGATCACCTTCTAGACCGACTCAAGAGGGAAAAATATTTTAACAAGATCGACTTGAAGTCTGGATATCACCAGGTACCAATCAAACCCTCCGATGTGTGGAAGACTACCTTCAAAGCCAGAGATGGCCTTTTCGAATGGTTGGTTATGCCTTTCATGTTGAAAAATGCACCTGCAAGCTTCACGAGACTGATGGATTACATATTGAGCCCATTCACCAACTCATTTGTAGTACTATACTTGGATGACATCCTCATCTTCATCCAGAGTTGGGAAGAGCCCCCCCACCACATTTGATAGGTTCTCCATACACTGTGGAAACACAAGTTGTGCACAAATTTTGAGAAATGCACTTTTTGCATGACCCGGGTTCAGAATTTGGGATGCATTATTGATGAGTAGGGGGTGCATGTGGGTCCAGCAAAGATCCAAGGCATTTGGGATTGGCCAACTTGAACCACTCTGACAGAGCTCCACAGATTTCTGGGTCTTGCCAATTTCAACTACAGGTTCGTGTTGGGATTCTCTGATATCACATGGCCCTTGAGTCAAGTCACCAAGGAAGGAGCAAAAGAAAAACTATTTTGGTGTGAATCTCAACATAAAGCATTCATAGAGTTGAAACATCCCATATGCTCTACACCTATTCTCACATTTCCAAACTTGCAACATCCATTTAAGATCAAGACAGATGCCTCTGACTATGCTATTGGGGCACTCTTTACTCAACAAGGGTATCCAGTGGCATATCATAGTGAGACACTTTCAGACACAATCTGAAAGTATCCAACATATGACAAAGAGATGTATTCCATTATGCAGGCCTTCCGAAAATGGAACCATTACATTTTAGGGAAGGAAACAATCATCCACACAGACTGTAGACTCCTCCAGTTCATACAGATGCAGGGGAAGTTGTAAAATGATTTCCATCAGAAGTGGTCAACATACTTGCAACAGTTCCATTTGAATATCAAGTATAATAAGGGAAGCACCAATATTGTTAAAAACTTCCTTAGCCAACCACTAATCATCGTGTTAACCACCATGCTCAACTCTTGTGGGTACGAGACTTATGATTGGCCACTTCTTTACAAAAGTGGCCCAGAATTAGGCCACACATACCAGACGCTATTGGAGTGTCAACAATTTCTAGATTTTCACCTCCAGGATGCCCTGTTATGCCACCTGAGACACCTTTATGTTCCTTCAAGCGAGTGTGCCAAGATTATTTTGGAAGTGGACTACAGTCGGGGCGTTGGGTATTTCAAGGTCGAAAAAATGGTGGCAATACTGCAGAAGTATTTCTATTGGCCAAAACTTTGACAGGATGTTGGGAAGTACATCAGATCCTACACTTGTTTTTCCATTGCGAAACCGACCATCAAGAAGCAAAGCCTCTATACTCCTCTTCCTACTCCTAGTCGACCTTGGGAATCAATCTCAATGGATTACATGTTGGGCCTTCCTTCTACTAAGCATGGCAACAACTATTTTTTTTTGTTGTCGATAGATTCTCGAAGATGGCCATTATGGAGGCCAGCAAGAAGAATATCACAACAGAAGCCACTGCCAAATTGTTCTTTGAACAAGTGTGGCTAAACTTTTCGATCCCACAATCTGTCATCTCAGATTGAGATAGTAGGTTCCTCAATACATTTTGTTCTAGTCTATAGTCAATGCTGGACACCAAGCTCACTAAGTCGACAACTTCCCATCCCCAAACTGATGGCCAAACAAAGGTCATCAACAGGATTATCATACACATTCTACACATGTACAACTCAAAGCATCCACACACATGGGATGAGAACCTCCCCTATGTCTAGCACAACTATAACTGGGCTCTCCACAACTCGACTTACCGCAACCCTTTTCGGGTAGGCTTGGGCTTCCAACCACTATGTCCCATTGATGTGGCCATACTATTTGTAGCTACTCAGGTAGATTTGGCTCATGCCCAGTCTGAAGCCTATAAGGAAAACAACTTCGTTGAGCACATTCAATATCTCTGCCAGCAGTTGCATGACATTCTGGAGAAATCAAATGCCAAGTACAAGTAGCGACATGATCAACATCGGGTGTCACACAAGTTTCAAGTGGGCGACAAAGTCTAGTTGCATTTGCAGAAGGAATGACTTACCAAAGCCTATTGAAAGCTTAGACCACTCTAATATGGTCCTTAGACCATTACCAAGGTTGTGGGAAATAATGCATTTGAGCTCAACATTCCCCCATTCCTTGGCCTGCACCTAGTGTTCAATCTGGACCGCCTTCGACCATACTTCCCAACATTTCTAGACACATCAAACATTGCAAAACAACTCACACCTATAGAGTTAAATCTAGATTGCATTGACCAAGCCACAACTGATCGAATCATGGATACGTAGAACAAGAACACCTGACATCAAAGGATACAACTATACTGAGTTTTCAAAGTAGGTCAACTCCTTCATGATGGCAAGTGGCTCACCAAAGACCAAGTTCAAGAGATGTTTCCTCTTCTCATAAAGAAACTCAACACAATGAGGACCATTGCTTCCTAAGGGGGCAGGAATGATCCAGGTGGATATCGGTGGCCATTCGGCTATTCCACTTGGACCTCCATGATCGTTTCTTTCAGTTTTTCAGTTTCCATGTTTGTAGCAGAATCTACTATTTTTGGCAGTTTTTCGGGTCCTGAACTTCCAGAGCCATTTTGAGGCCCTAAACGACGTTATTTTGGAAAAACAAAAACTAATATGCAATGTAAATTGATTTCGGTCATTCAAAAGTTGTAGTCATCAGATATATATTTCTAACAAGGTATTGTGCTCATCGAACTAAGATCGTATGCCAAAGTTACGAACCCGGGAAGTTGATATACCAATTTACCCAAACATGACCCATAGTTTGGTGCTTCATCTACTACGCTTAGGTTTTTGGATGTTTATGGTTTTCTATTGCTTCTCCATAATAAATAGGCCTTTGAGACTCATTGTAACATAGTTCAGAGCCATGTAGCCACATCTCTTCTCAGAGATAAGCTACCATTGCCCGATTTAGTCTTATTTCATTTTTTTGGAAGCATATTTCGGTATTTGATATTAATGAAATTAAGTGTTATTTCTAATGCATATTTGTATTTATGGTTATAACTATAATGTGTTGCATTCATAAATACAGATCAAGACATTTCTTGATGCAAACCGTCCACAATATAAAAGAAGGAATGTGCTTAGTCGCTTACTTTTTAGGAAATTTTTTTTTTAATGTATGTACCAACCATAAAACTCTATAAAATTTAGAAAAATATATTAGGTAATAAATTGACCATGTCAATCTTACTCAATTCTCATTCAGTAATTATTATGTTTTATTTGGGAGTATATATTTAATACTTTTATCCTTTGAT
>APFE030431784.1:16538-105592 GCA_000404065.3 Pinus taeda | reverse complement strand
TTTTATGTGAGATGTAATTAGAACCATAACATTGAAATGTACACATCGGCATGACTGTAATTTTATGTGTGATGTAATTAGAACCATAACATTGAAATGTACAGTTGTTGAACATTGAAATGTGGACTTCTAGTTTCCCACCTCCACTCTCAACCATATGTAGTTGTTAACATACACAACAATCATGGAACCATGCATGTGAATATTCATGGCTATCCTAATCATCTAGTGTTAGAAGTGTTGTGAGATAATCCTGCATGACTTTTATTCATTATTTATTATCCAGCCACACCACCTTGTACAATTCAATTATCTTTCCAATTTCCACCTTCTAATTCTGGGTGGGTGTAATTCAACTACTAAGAATCACTTTCTTCATTTGAGACAAAAGGAAGCATCGTCATGCTCTTCTCTAGTTGGAAGTGTTTGTCAACTCTTCTCAAGAAGTATCCATACATGACGCATGTTGCATAGAATTTCCCCACTCGAACTGCCAACTGCTCGTGTGCTTTGTGCATCCCCTTTTTTGTGATTGTTGCCCTCGTGAATCATGATTCCTTCTACATTACAATTACTGAAAAACAATTTGAGATATTCGTTGTTATAGAAGAAATTGCATTTTGGTGATGGCAATGTGGATAACCTTCCATGAAGATCAATTTTAATTTTAATGTTCAATGGTCAACGGACCTATGTGTGTGAGATCTATTTGTTGCTTTTCATTAGCTTTCATATAAATTTTGTTGTATATTGTATTATTTTCAAATAATATTATGTATTTTTATATAAATTTATATTTTTATATTTTTTGTTTTGTTGATTATAGGTATAAAATGCCACCTCTTGGTCACCCCAAAAAGTATTTGAAACAACTTTCAATTTTTGATGCGTTTGGTATCTCTCAATGTTCTAATCAACTGCATATTTCTAAAAACGAAGTATATGATCATGTGGATGAGGACCATGAATCAGATAGTGAAAAACTTCTTGAAGATGAACCAACATCCAAGGGGTACAAAAGAACATTCAAGTCCAAATGGAAGATGATATTTCCATGGGCTTATGCTGTAAAATATTTTAATGGTGTTGAAAGGATAAAATGTTCATAGTGTGTAAAATTTAAAAGGGAAACTCCATTTGCTAAAGATGGAAGCACAACCCTTCAAGTTAGTTCTTTAAACATCCATGCAACATCAAAGGCTCATAAATTTGCTTTGAAACTTGTATAGGGAGAAAGTAAACAGAGTACTCTTCTAATTACAAAACATGTAGAACTAATGGTCGATGCTCAAAAAGAGAGAATTATATCAGTTATTAAGAACATCTATTTTGTTGCAATACGCGATTTACCTTTGGAAGTATATAAGCCAATTTGTGACTTGAGTAGGTATAAAAACACTCCTCACATGCCTTTAATAGATGAATACTCAGCATATACAAATACAACATATGGAAAAGACTTTCTAGAAGCTGTTAAGGAGGTATATTGGAAAAAATTAAAAGATGATATTTTCCAAAGTCCATATTACTCACTTTTAGTTGATGAAAGCATTGATCGGACCATGGTGCAACATTTGATTGTTTATATTACATATTCGACCAAGTAAGGAAGAGGTCCATGTGCTACAAAATTCATACAATTGCTACAAGTTAGGGATGGAACATCACAGTCTATGTATGATGCTGTGACATCTCTTTTCATAGACATGAATCTATCAATGACAAAGTTAGTTGGATTTGGATCTGATGGAGCTTCATCCATGAGGGGCATTCGTGAAGGTTTATCTACTAAGCTTCATCGACATTCCCCTCATTTAGTAGATATCCACTATATA
The DNA here is from genome assembly GCA_000404065.3 of Pinus taeda. Lineage (NCBI taxonomy): Eukaryota > Viridiplantae > Streptophyta > Pinopsida > Pinales > Pinaceae > Pinus > Pinus taeda. Next base: position 103,757 of record APFE030431784.1, on the reverse strand, counting down.
GCTCATCGAGAAGCATTAGCAGCTAATGATGCTTCATCTTATTTTGAAGAGTTGCAAGGTATTGATAAGTTTGTAAACAAGATCTATTCATGGTTAGGGAAATCTACTAAAAGACATGGAGAATTGAATGAGCTAATGTAGTCATTTCAAATCACAAGGCTAGAAGTGTTACAAATTCATCATATTAGATGGATTTTTAAAGGAAAGGTCATGGAAAGACTCGTTAAGCTCATACCCGCTTTGTTAAGAGACTGGGAGTTAGTGGAGAAAAAAATGTATGAGATGGCTACAATATTTCAAGTTCAATTTTGCATCCACTTACTTGCAGATGTTCTTATTGAGTTAAATAAGCTGAATCAAAAGTTTCAAGAGGATCATGTTGACATTACATCTATTGGAACGACTTTTGATATCACTATTAGCTTGCTTCATAAGCAATTTCTAAGAGGGACATTTGGGGCAGGTGTAATGCACAGATCATCCTTTTTAAGTAAAACACAACAAGGAACTCTTGAGTTTGCAGATTGCACATGTATAGTACATGTACATGAATTGAGGTTTGAGAGTTTGCTAAAGTCACAAAGATCAGGGACACTCGATGACCGCATTATGCTGGGAAAGGCTTTTGTAATGAAGGTGATTGAATCTCTAAATGAAAGGTTCACAGATTTAGTCCTCATAATTATTATGAAGATATGGATGACAGAGACTCTCAAAAAAGAAGATGGTTGACATGTTTATGTGAAAAATTTATTGCTGGAGGCTTTCTTGTTGTGGACAACATTAAATGTATGGGGGAAATGGATGAATTCATATGTACTATGTATAAATATTACCCAAAAAAGCATATGTTTGGGGCATGGGATCTATGTGGAGGTGAAATTGAATGGTTTGAAGGATTTCCATGCTTAATGTAGTTATGGCAAGCAATTCTTGTTATTCCGGCTAGTACAACCGTTTGTGAAAGAGGTTTTTCAAAATTAAATCAGATAAAAAATGAGGATAGGTCAAGACTGTCTTTATAAAACATTGGATATGTTAATGTGTATCTCCCCCAGTGTACCTCATGCTCTAAATGTGGTAGATTGGAATCCTATTTATGATGAATGGAAAGAGATAAAACTTGAAAACCTCTTCCATTATGAGAATAGATTGAAAGAACTTCTAAGTTTCAGTGTTTATTACCGTCATTGTCTTACTCTATCGAGCACTTGAATGAACCATTCTGGTAAGTGAAATTTTTTAGTTTTATACCATTTGACTTTTGTAAATGAAAGCATAACCATATTTTTCAAGTTTGCATGTGAATTTTTTCTGACACATATTGAATGTAATCATTGCAGGATATCGCACAAGATAAGATATCTTAAGCCGGAGGACCACAACTATCAAAGTTTTATAACTGAAAGAAGAAGCTATCTTATATCAATTTTGCGGCCAAGTCTAGGCACTGTAGTTCCAATAATTTGAGATGTGAAAATATTGGAAGTCTCAAATTTCCAAAAGAGTTTTAATAGACAATAAAATAGTGATTTGGTCCAATCTGATGTTTATAAGCTAGAATTAACACAGGTGGTTGATCCGAGTTAATGCTACAACAAAACTGTTGGATTTATTAATTAAACATGAAAGAGTGGACAAAGAGTGCTATTGATTCTGGGTTTCATATGTTTGACTCCTCCTTTGATTGTGGTCTTGAGCTGGCTTTCTTATTAATCTAGGCTGAGTGACTAGGATAGGATTCATGTGGAGCTGATTCGAGAGATGCTCATGTTGTCGGTTTCTTCGTTTGACACCTAGAACCTGCCAAATCATGGAAATAGCTATGAAATGCATAGTTAGCTGCAGAATAGGTTGTGTTCTATAGCTAATTTGCAAAAACTTATTCAAATAGAAAAACATAAAAAATATAACATGTCAATCATTTAATGCCCTCCTTAAGGAAAAATCTATCATTTATCATTGATGGGGATTTGTAATATTATGAAAAATACAAGGGAAAGAAGTGAAAAAAGTTGTCAAGGAGAGGGTAATTCTGAGGTTCAACACTCCTTTAACAATTTCTGGTGTATTTCTGATTGATGCATGATTCCATTTAGTGTTTTGGTTTCATGTTTTAAGTTTTCTTCATCAAAACTAACTTAGGTAAACACACATCAAATTCATGTTTTTACTTGTTATTTTGGAGTACAAACCTCAAGCACTTTTTTATATTCTGATGAGGATCTGAGCACAAAAATCTAATATTCCAAATTCAGATCACTTAGCTGACCACTGATCATGGTGGTAACAACCGTGCTCAACTCTTGTGGGCACGAGACTTCTGATTGGCCATGTCTCTACAAAAGTGACGCAAAATTCGACCACACATACCAGACGCTCTTGGAGGGTCAGCAAGTTCCATATTTTCACCTCCAAAATGCCATGTTATGCTACCTGGGACACCTTTTTGTTCCTTCAAGTAAGTGAAAATGATTTGTGAAGTGCACTACAATCAGGCCGCTGGGCATTTCAGGGTCAAGAAAATGGTGGCAGTACTTTAGAAGTATTTCTATTGGCCAAATATTTGACATGGTGTTGGGAAGTACATTAGATATTGTATTGCCTACGCCATTGCCAAACCAACCATCAAGAATCAAGGCTCATTGACTTATTCTTGAAGATGGCCATTATGATTGTCTGCAAAAAGAATATCACCTGAGAAGCGATTGCTAAACTCTTCTTGCAACAAGTGTGGGTATAGTTTGGGATCCCATAGTCTATCATCTAAGATCGAAATAGCAAGCTCCTTGGTACATGTTGGTCTAGTCTCTGGTCAATGCTGGACACCAAGCTCAATAATTCCACAACCTTCCATCCCCAAATTGATGGTCAAACATTGGTCATCAACAAGATGATCGTACACATTATGCACATGTACAACTCAAAGCATCCACGAACGTGGGATGAGATCCTCCCCTATGTCCAGAATATCTATAACGAGTCTCTCTGTAGTTCAATTGGCCACAACCCTTTTCAAGTGGGTTAGGGATTCCCGCCAATATTTCCCATTGATGTGGCCATACCATTTGTAACTACTAAGGCAGATTTGGCTCATGTCTAGTTCGAATCCGATAAGGCAACCAACTTCATTGTGTACATCCACGATATCTACCAATAAGTCCACGAAATTCCACAGAAACCAAATGCCAAGTAAAAGTAGTGACATGATCAAGATCGGGTGCCACACAAGTTTCAGGTGGGTGATAATGTCTGGTTGCATTTGCAGAAGGAATGGCTTACCAAAGCCTATCAAAAACTCGAAGCACTACAATATGGTCCTTACACCATTACCAAGGCTATGGGAGAAAATTAATTTAAGCTTAGCATTCCCCCATTCCTTGGCCTCCACCCAGTGTTCAATGTGGACCGCCTTCAACCATACGTCCCACCATTGCTAGACACATCAAACATCGCAGAACATCTCACACCTACAGAGTTAATTCTAGATTGCATGGAAGAAGCCACAACTGATTAGATCTTGGACATGGAGATCAAGAGCAACCGACAACAAACAATACAACTATGTCGAGTTGTTAAAGCAGGCTAACTCCTTCACTAGGGCAAGTGGCTCACTAGGGACAAAGTTCAGCAAAAGTTTCCTCATCTCATGGAGGAACTCAATGCAAAGGAGATTATTTATTCCTAATGGAGGAGGAATGATCCAGGTTGATATTGGTGGTGACCTACCTATTCCACTTGGACCACACCCATTGTTTCTTTCAATTTCTTAGTTTCCTTATTTGTAGCACAATTTACTATTTGTGGCAGTTTTTCGTGTCGTGAACTTCTGGATCCATTTTGAGGCCCTAAACAAATTTTTTTAGGAAAACCGAGACAAACATGGGTAATTTCATGACATTGGTCATTCAAAAGTTGTATTTCTCAGAGAGATCTTTCTAACAAGGTATTCTACTCGTCAATCAGAGATTGTATGCCAAAGTTACAACCGTGGGAATTTGATGTACCAATTTACCCAAACGGGGCCCACAGTTTGGTGCTTCATATCCTAGGGTTAGTTTTTTGGATGCTTAGGGTTTTTCATTGCTTCTCAATAATAAATAAGGCTTTGAGTCTTATTCTAACACAATTTAGAGGTATGTATCCACCACATCTCTTCTTAGAGATAAGCTACCATCGCCCGAGCTAGTCTTATTTCCATTCTGTTTGTAAGCATATTTCAGTATTTGACATTAATGAAATGAAGTTTTATTTCTACTGCATATTGATATTTATGGTTGTATTTGTAACATTTTGCATTCTTATTTAAATCCAGATCAGTGGTATTGGAGTGGTCTTCTCTTTCTTTGCTTTCCCCAACAAGGTCGGTATATAAGGAGTTAGGGCTTGATTTGGTTGAACCTTTGCAAGACTAGCCTCACAAATCTTGATGGCTGCCCATGGGGAAAGAAAAGCAAGATGAGGGGGCAAGAGACCCTATCACAATATTGCTTCAGGAGGCCCTCGAGAAACAAAGGAACACCATGACGGATAAATTTTCCCATATCCTTCAACAGTTGCCCACCGGCGACGCATCCACATCCAGAAACCACTCTAGAGGCTCGACCCCTTTTGGGCTACAAGTAAACTTTAACATTCCCATATTTGAGGGCAAAATAGATGCAGACATCTTACATAAATTGGTAAATTTGTTAGAAGGATCTTTTTTTGTTCATGATTTTTCCATCCTAGAAAATATTACTTTTTCTCTTCCCAAAGCCACCCCGCACATCAAGGACTCTTGGGAAACCTACTCGGAGCAGAAGGATGAAAGTACGACCCCACTCTTTTCAGCCGCACCCAATTGGAATTAGTTCCGGGATGCCATCAAGGAGAAGTACTATCCTATCTGGAGCTATGAGGATAAATACATAAAGTGGACAATGTTGCCGCATGGAAGAGACCAAGATATGTCGAGTTTACCAATGGTTCTCATACCCTTCACACGAAGGTGGGTATCAAAGATTCTCAGAAATATTTGTTACTCATGTACCACAGCTACCTACATAGGGCCATCTAGGAAAAGATGGAGTTCTTGTACATATCCTTGCTCAGCATGACGTACCGATACATTGTTAAGATTGAAAAGAAGTTTGAATAGAAGAAGCAAGACTTTGGATTTGCAAATATGAAGCAAGGGAAAGGTGCCCACAAACTACAGAACCAAGGACAAAGCCAAGGCGAGGCGGCTCAAGACAGGCTGCCAAAGCTGCAAGCAAATAACAACACCACGAATCTGAAGAAGGAAACGGGAAAGTTGTGTGAGTTCTGTAAGAGCTCCACTCACAGAGAAAGTGAGTGTCCAACCAAGCAGTCATTAGTGTCCGAGCTGAAGGCTTCAGAATCAGATGCATGTTTTGACTCTAAGTCAGAATCCAACAAGGGGAATGTAAAATGGAAGCATATTATTGATGCAGAACCCAATGCTCCCATTTCCACCACGAAGATCCAGAAGGACAAATCCGAAGATCCAGAGGAGGAGGAGCACCTCTTCCACTCCCATTTCTGGGTAAAGGATTCCCCACTATAGTTCATTGTCGACAGTGGGAGCCAAAAGAACCTCATTTCGATAGAGTTCATGAAGCAGTTAGTCTTTTTGACCACAACACACCCACAACCGTACACAATCAGGTGGCTTCACCAAGGATGAGATCTTCACGTGAGCTAGCAATATTTCCTTCCATATAGCAACAAGCCCTTCACGAATGAGGTATTATGTGACGTTGCTTCCCTTGATGTTTGTGATGCATGATTAGGCCAACCATACTTTTGGAAGCGCCATGTTGTGTATGAGTCAAGGCCTCGCATTGTTATGGTTACTTTGGGAAATAAGTTGTATAGGATATCAGAGGTAGCACTACCTACCGCAAGCATTTTGGTTGCTGCAAAACAATACAGTAAGCTCATTTCAAAAACTGGGAAATTTGTTTTCGTGATGATATGCCCTCAAGGAAAGAAGAATATGGTGGCCACAACCTCCAAACAAGGCGCCTTTGCACGATAACAATAGATGGATAAGGTTGTGGAGGAGTACGAGGACATCTTCACCTCTTCTATAGGGGTGCCTCTGTATTGTGAGGTCAAGCACTCCATCAATCTAACCCCAAGTGCGTTGTTTCCCAATGGACCAATGTATTAGTGCTCCATTCTGGAGAATGATGAAATGAAGAGCCAGATTAAGGAGATGTTGGAGAAAGGTCACATTCGGCCAAGTTCATCACCTTGTGGGAGCCTGATCATGTTGGTAAAAAGGAAGGATGGGACATGGAGACTTTGTATTGACAATCGGGCGGTGAAAAAGATCATTATCCGAAATAGGTACCCGATCTTGCGGATTGATCACCTTCTAGACCGACTCAAGAGGGAAAAATATTTTAACAAGATCGACTTGAACTCTGGATATCACCAGGTACCAATCAAATCCTCTGATGTGTGGAAGACTACCATCAAAGCCAAAGATGGCCTTTTTGAATGGTTGGTTATGCCTTTCATGTTAAAAAATGCACCTGCAACCTTCGCGAGACTGATGGATTACATATTGAGGCCATTCACCAACTCATTTGTAGTATTATACTTGGATGACATCCTCATCTTCATCCAGAGTTGGGAAGAGCCCCTCCACCACATTTGATAGGTTCTCCATACACTCTGGAAACACAAGTTGTGTGCAAATTTTTAGAAATGCACTTTTTGCATGACCCGGGTTCAATATTTGGGATGCATTATTGATGAGTAGGGGGTGCATGTGGGTCCAGCCAAGATCCAAGGCATTTGGGATTAGCCAACTCCAACCACTCCGACAGAGCTCCACAGATTTCTGGGTCTTGCCAATTTCTACTGCAGCTTCGTGTTGGGATTCTCTCATATCACATGGCGCTTGAGTCAAGTCACCAAGGGAGGAGCAAAAGAAAAACTATTTTGGTGTGAATCTCAACAGAAAGAATTTACAGAGTTGAAACATCCCATATGCTCTACGCCTATTCTCACATTTCCAGACTTGCAACATCCATTTAAGATCAAGACAGATGCCTCTGACTATGCTATTGGGGCACTCTTTACTCAACAAGGGTATCCAGTGGCATATCACAGTGAGACACTTTCAAACACAGTCTGAAAGTATCCAACATATGACAAAGAGATGTATTCCATTATGCAGGCCTTCCGACACTGGAAGCATTACATTTTAGGGAAGGAAACGATCATCCACACAGACTGTCGACTCCTCCAGTTCATACAGATGCAAGGGAAGTTGTAAAATGATTGCCATCAGAAGTGGTCGACATACTTGCAACAGTTCCATTTGAATATCAAGTATAATAAGGGAAGCACCAATATTGTTAAAAACATCCTTAGCCGACCACTAATCATGGTGTTATCCACCATGCTCAACTCTTGTGGGTACGAGACTTATGATTGGCCACTTCTTTACAAACGCAGCCCAGCATTAGGCCACACATACTAGATGCTACTGGAGGGTCAACAAGTTCCAGATTTTCACCTCCAGGATGCCCTGTTATGCCACCTGAGACACCTTTATGTTCCTTCAAGTGAGTGTGCCAATATTATTTTGGAAGTGGACTACAGTCGGGGCGTTGGGTATTTCAAGGTCGAAAAAATGGTGGCAATACTGCAAAAGTATTTCTATTGGCCAAAACTTTGACAGGATGTTGGGAAGTACATCGGATCCTACACTTGTTTTGTCATTGCGAAACCGACCATCAAGAATCAAAGCCTCTATACTCCTCTTCCTACCCCTAGTCGACCTTGGGAATCAATCTCCATGGATTACATGTTGGGCCTTTCTTCTACTAGGCATGGCAATGACTATTTTTTTTTTTTTGTCGATAGATTCTCGAAGATGGCCATTATGGAGGCCAGCAAGAAGAATTTCACAATAGAAGCCACTACCAAACTGTTCGTTGAACAAGTGTGGCTAAACTTTTGGATCCCACAATCTGTCATCTCAGATCGAGATAGTAGGTTCCTCAATACATTTTGTTCTAGTCTCTAGTCAATGTTGGACACCAAGCTCACTAAGTCGACAACTTCCCATCCCCAAACTGATGGCCAAACAAAGGTCATCAATAGGATTATCATACACATTCTACACATGTACAACTCAAAGCATCCACACACATGGGACGAGAACCTCCCCTATGTCTACCACAACTATAACTGGGCTCTCCACAACTCGACTTACCGCAACCCTTTTCGGGTAGGCTTGGGCTTCCAACCACTATGTCCCATTGATGTGGCCATACTAGTTGCAGCTACTCACGTAGATTTGGCTCATGCCTAGTCTGAAGCCTATAAGGAAAACAACTTCATTTATCACATCCAATATCTCTGCCAGCAGTTGCATGACATTATGGAGAAATCAAATGCCAAGTACAAGTAGCGACATGATCAACATCGGGTGTCACACAATTTTCAAGTGGGCGATAAAGTCTAGTTGCATTTGCAAAAGGAATGCCTTACTAGAGCCTATTGAAAGCTCAGACCACTCTGATATGGTCCTTAGACCATTACCAAGGTTGTGGGAAACAATTCATTTGAGCTCAACATTCCCCCATTCCTTGGCCTGCACCTAGTGTTCAATCTGGACCGCCTTCGACCATACTTCACAACATTGCTAGACACATCAAACATTGCAAAACAACTCACACCTATAGAGTTAAATCTAGATTGCATGGACCAATCCACAACTGATCGAATCATGGATACGTAGAACAAGAACACCTGACATCAAAGGATACAACTATACCAAGTTTTCAAAGTAGGTCAACTCCTTCATGATGGCAAGTGGCTCACCAAGGACCAAGTTCAAGAGACTTTTCCTCTTCTCATAAAGAAACTCAACACAATGAGGACCATTGCTTCCTAAGGAGGGAGGAATGATCCAGGTGGATATTGGTGGCCATTCGGCTATTCCACTTGGACCTCCACAATCGTTTCTTTCAGTTTTTCAGTTTCCTTGTTTGTAGCACAATCTACTATTTTTGGTAGTTTTTCGAGTCCTGAACTTCCAGAGCCATTTTGAGGCCCTAAACGACGCTATTTTGGAAAAACAAAGAAAAAATATGCAATGTAAATTGATTTTGGTCATTTGAAAGTTGTAGTCATCAGATATATATTTCTAACAAGGTATTGTGCTCATCGAGCAAAGATCGTATGCCAAAGTTACGAACCCGGGAAGTTGATGTACCAATTTACCCAAACATGACCCATAGTTTCGTGCTTCATCTACTAGGGTTAGGTTTTTGGATGTTTATGGTTTTCCATTGCTTCTCCATAATAAATAGGCATTTGAGACTCATTGTAACATAGTTCAGAGGCATGTAGCCACATCTCTTCTCAGAGATAAGCTACCATTGGCCGAGTTAGTCTTATTTCATTTTGTTTGGAAGCATATTTCAGTATTTGATATTAATAAAATTAAGTGTTATTTCTAATGCATATTTGTATTTATGGTTATAACTATAATTTGTTGCATTCATGTTTAAATACAGATCAAGACATTTCTTGACGCAAACCGTCTACAATATAAAAGAAGGAGTGTGCTTAATCGCCTACTTTTTAGGAATTTTTTTTTTAATGTATGTACCAACCATAAAACTCTATAAAGTTTAGAAAAATATATTAGATAATAAATTGACCATGTCAATCTTACTCAATTCTCATTCAGTAATTATTATGTTTTATTTGAGAGTATATATTTAATACTTTTATCCTTTGATTTTAATTTTCCTTTTTTAATTTTATATTATAAAACTTATTACTTTATACAAAAACTTATTGTAATACAAAATTATCATACTCTTTAAAACAAATTAAGAACCTCAATTCCAATGCACATCTCTGTTTACATTTACTATATATCACAACTAAAAAAATTCGCACGACCCTTTCTCTTACTGAAAATACTCACAAAATTGCTTGCACGAAAATCCAAGAACATTATAACGTTACCAAATTTGGACCCTTGCCCACAACAACTATCATAAAAAAGAATTATACCCTAAGTAATCATTGAAATAGATGAATTAGTAATCTTACATTTGTGATGAGGAGTGTTTTCTAAATCCAATAATTCATATAAATCAATAAAAATAGTTTATATCAAAACTATTTAAAATATTACGATATATTATTTTCAATATCGTAAAATGCCAACAAAAGTCCCTATAAACGCTACTCAATAATTAAAGCAAAAAATAAAAATGAAACACTATATTTTAAAATTCATTAAATCAAAAAAATAAAAAGTTTAATTTTTATGAATAAAACATATGTAAATTATAAAAATATATAAAAAACATAATTTAGTTTAAAATCTAGCAATGATTGAGATGTTGTACCATATCCTTCCATAATGTTATCATTTTAAAAAATCAAATAATATTTATATTATATTATTAAATTCATAAAATATTTTAATATCATCTCTATATAAAATATTTTAAATACTTATAATATAATATTATAGGAATGGAATACAAATTATATGGAAAAAAATAATGTGAAATAATTAAGAGTATAAAATCTCTATTTTCCTTCCCTGTCTTCAGCATTTGCACTGTTATTTTTGCTGAGAGCTAATATTATTGCCATTAGAGTTTTGCTTCTCTCGTTCGTTGGTGTCTTCCTCAATCTCTTGCTTTTGTTGCTCATTGTAATTCTTGTCTGGATCCTTGTGCTCAAAACTACCAGGGTGCTCGTTCATATTTTTTGTATCATTGACTTCTTTCTTTACACAGCCCTCCGTGTCCACAACGTTGCCACTATCGTCACCATATGAACGGATGCAATTACATGTTGGACATATCATGGTGCTATTCTTGCCACCACCACCAAAATCCAGCTTAGGACGGTGATCGATAATAGACGACTAAGGCAGTAGAGTGTGGGGAGGCTTATCAATGTATATCGTTACAACAAGTTTGCCATGGGAAAGGATGTGGAAGGTGTATTTACATGATCAACATGCGTCCTCCATGTGTTTGAAATAAGAGCCATCCACGACATGCAACATATCAGGGTGATTTCTGAAAGAATTAGTTAAGTAATGCAAATAAACACGGTCGTAAGTGTAATTGCTTGTACCATTCCCAACATCCAAATAGTTATGTGCCCAGTGCGCCGAATACCGATACACGTCTTTGTCACCATGTCTATTATCATTACTATGACTATGATTGGGCAGATGTGGCCGTCTTCTTTTGCTATTATCGGTCTTATTGTGCTTATTAGTGTTAGTATTCGTATTATTGTTATCAGGCTTATTGGTATTATTATTATTATGCCACTCTAACAATAGATAATGAATATAATTGTGCAAATTTGACAAAGGTGGCGGATGACCAACATCTTCATCATCGTTGTCGTTGTCGTTGTCATGGTTATCATTGTTGGTATCATCTCAATTATTGTTGTTATCACCATGCCCTTGGCCTTGGGCAAAACCATCGCCATAGCTTCCATCATCATTACAGCAAGAATAATGACCACCGCCGTCCTCAACCTCACACACCAAGCGTTTTACATTAGGAGGAGGAGGCACATGAGAACAATAAAAACCTATAGGAAAATATGTACCACGGTCGCCTACATGTAACTACTGCTGCTACTGAGTGGAGAGAGTGGAGAGGGACGAGGAAAGTATGAACCTTGCTAATCTTCGGGACTGCTTCTAATGCTGCTGAGTGGAGAAGGAGGTGAAATGTTAGAATACATTAGATGTAAAGAATGGTACACCACACGCGCAGATCTTATCCTATGAAATGAAACTAATTTAACTCCTAATGTTGTCTCACAATTTTTAGCGTTGTTATCGAACGGTCTGTCAATACGAGTATGTGACTTTTCAACGTATTTCAAGTGTTGTTATCAAACGGTCTATCAATATGAGCCTGTGACTTGTCAACTTATTTCAGGGGTTTTACTTGAGCTTTTATACCTAATCCAAAACCAACAAAAATTTAAGTGAATAAAATGTGGAGAAGAGAAAGTGCTCTTCTTAGTATTACAAATCACTTAAATAAGATTACATTGGAAACATTAATAATAAATGATTGGAGTTAAACTAGACTTAAAGTGGAGTAAATGAAACTAAACTAGGACACTTGGATGGACTGTTTTGACACCTAATAGGTGGTTTGGATTAGATTTTCTAACACTCCCTCTTAATTACAACCACATAAAAAATTCAATTAAGATACCTATTGGTCTATGTGTCAACTAGGTTTACAATTTAAAAAAAATTACTTCGACTACATTTTAGTTTCTTTTTCTCTTCCTCTAGATTCTATAGCCTCTAAGTTGTTTTAGGTCTTTCTTCTTGTTGTATTCTTCAAACCTCAATTTCTTCATTTGTTGGTGCAATTCTTCCATTCTTCTAGGTTGTCTAAGCATATCCTGGATTTCTTCAAAAAATGAATTGTATGTGGGTTGCTGCCACATATTATCTTCTGTATCTTCTACAACATAAGACCATAGTATAATTTCATCTCTTTACAACTATGATACCTAAAAATTTCATTGATTTGCTCGTCATTGATGTTGTAATCAACATTCATTTCTACATAGGTGTTGCAAGCCATGCTTCAAGGAAATTTAATTGTTCTTCAAAATAATTCTATGTCCCTGTACATTGGAAATCGATATTAAAATTAAGAATATGTAGAGAACATTGGATCTGTTTCTTCTTCTCTACAATGAGAGAATTCTCTTATTCCTCTATCTTTGTTTTCTCTTTGTGAGCTTATTTCTTTGTCTATGCTTCTATCTTTGTCTATGTCTCTCTCACCTTATGTTCTAGTTCTATACTAACCTATGCTGGTGCAAGCATGTCTTTCACTGAACTCACCAAATAGCATCATGTCAATATAATATTTTTGTTGCATCACCTGCAACCATTCATTATTAGGAAACAATTCTTCATCAAATTTTACATTAGAAATTTTATTTGTTGGAATCACCATAGTATTGACTGCTCCAATGGTAGTTTCATTGTCCTCAACAAGCTCTTAACCAAAATTTCATCAGCAAGATATGTTGCTAGAATCAACATATCTTCGTCGGCAAGCTTCGTTGCTGGAATCATGATATTGTCATTAGCAAGCTCTATAGCTGGAATTAGCAAATTTTCATCCACTTTTTGTTCCGCACAGTGGGGCTCACGAGCATCTATGTGTTCCTTCTCTCTTGCTTCTATGACTGCGCACAGTGGGATTCATCTTCAACTTTAGTGCACCCCTTTGCACGAAAACATCTCTCAAGAGTATCCAAGGCCTCCTTGGTTGTCTTGGCTTCTAAAATCAAGGGTAGAATGTTTTCATCGACATATTCTTTTATGCATTTCAATGCAAAGGTATCATTTTGCCTCTTTACTTCTAAATCTAAAAAAATCTCAAACACCTCTAGTTGTCCACTTTCTCAGACCCTTGGCTTTTCCCATTGGTTGAGCATTCACTCACTATGACTCAACAAGAAAAACAAACTGTAAACATCACATCTAATTGGAATCAAAATGTCACTATTCCTTGGCTTCCACAAACAAACAAGTCTACAAATTTTGACAAAGACAAAGCTAACACAAAATCTTTTATAAAAACATTACCATATCTAAAGCCGATTGGAACAATACGCCCTTTTTCTTTTTAATCTTCTCAAAACATAAAAGGAATCTCCTTTAAATAATCCTTATGAAAAATTCTATGCCTTTTTTAAAAAATCTTCAAAATATCCCTTCTTAAAAGTTTCCACAACATTTTTAACAATACCACCACATTATATAAACCCGTTTAAAAAACGTTACATGTATCTTGTTTTTTTAAATCGTTTTCGTAATTATTTAAAATCCCTTTTTAAAAATGGGCTTACTCCCTTTTAAAATATTACAAGGCAACCAGGGATCAAAGTTGAACATGTCAGAGCCTTTTAAAGGGTCAGAGCCTTTTAAAGGGTCTCTGGCACATTAGAGAAGTAGGGAGAAAATTTTACCGGTCAAAAAAAAATTAAAAATTGATTTTTGTCATTTAAAAAAATTAGAATAATATCTTAAAAAATTTTAAGAAGGGCTGTCAAATTGTCAGCCTTTTTTTTTTAATCTCATTTTTTATGAAATTATAAATTTAGTAATGTTGAATTTGTAAATTTCTTTTCATGTTAAAACTTAAATCCCATTTCAGAAACTCCCATTTCAAAAACAATAGTTTCCTTTTGATTTGTTTTTTCTAATTGTGCATATCTTATTAATTATATGTCACAATTACCTTTTGATACCATTACATTTGGCAGACACCCGTTGCTCCCATTTCAAAAACAATAGTTTCTTTTTGAGTTGTTTTTTCTAATTGTGCATATGATGGAATTTATTATTAATTATTATGTCACAATTACCTTTTGATACCATTGCCTTTGGTAGTTTCAATTGAGAGCGAGTAGATGTCAATATGGGCCATGTATTAGGTCTGTAATTTTACTGGGTTGTGCCTGAAGGTTGCCCAAAGCAAGGTTTGACAACGATTTAAGCTAAAGAGGAGCATAGATTCATCATTCAGCAAACTCCCATCAAGTAAGGTTTAAGCACGATTTATGCTTGTACAGGAGTGCATTAAACAAGCTTCCTAACATACTGGATTTCATTTGTTTGTGGATTCCCAACTCTTGGTATGTTTTCATATTAAAAAAGGAGATACCAAAAACATATACACCTTTGTACACTCTTTTGTTGAATCCTAAACCTCTTTAGAATTTTACCGAATTTTTTCATTCATACAATAAACTTAAGTTTGATTGAGCTATTTGTATATTGGCTTGAATGTTCTGGTCACAAAAATTTCCTACAAAATTAATCCTTATTTGAACTGGAGCAGGGATATAGGCCTCCTGGCTATCCATTAATGGTAAATGCATCTGATATATTAGTTGTGGATCATATTAGACCTGCCTTATACACAACATACATGGGGTTGTTGTTCCACCATTCTCCTGTTATTAAAACACATGTAAATTTTTTTTTCCCTTTTACGTTTTTTTAAGGACTAGATCAAACTTAGGCTAGCACTCACCTAAAATTAGCTTCATCTTCGGGTTTATGAAAAGCATATGAATTTCCCTTCTTCAGATAGATCACGATTGCTCCATGGACCATAGCTCATAGCCATGAGACATGAGTGTGCCACCACAAGGTTCCTTCCTCATGAACAGTGATGAATTTGTATGTGTAACTTCCTGATCAGCAATGATGAATTTGTATGTGTAACTTCCACCCAGTTGAATTGGGCAATGTCTAATATACTTGCATCCATCGGCCCAACCCGTATGCAGTTGGTGTATTCCATGCCTACCATGATTGAAATATCTATCACTCTTAGCTTTACATTATTTCTTTCATATAGTCAAAGAGGTAGGTTAACACCCCAACGAATTACCCTTTTCCACAAGTTTAAAACACTGAGAGGTTAAGAAGTCGATTTCAAGGGATATTCAACATAAAGTATTCTTGTTTGTTGAAATTATTTTTGTTCATTGAAATTATACACAAGACTTATTTATGCACATATGAAAGGCAATAGAGACTTCGAAAATGGCTAGATTCATTTTTACAATCAATATCTGCGATTTTAAGAGATGGTAGATTTGAATTGAAGTGGATATTCCAGGAATCTGTAATAGTGGTAAATAGTAAATTTTAATTGAATAAGATATTTCAGAAATTTGCAATCAATATAAAAAATTGAATCTCCAAAAATCTGCCTGCAGTGAATTTGAAATGTGAATTTGAATTAAATTAACTTCACCAAAGATTGAATCACCATATTCCAATTAAGGGATATCGAAAAAATGAGGACAAACGAGTGAATAGTGGAGTCATCCCACAATGTCCATGTTGCTTACAAAAAGAGTTGGTCCTGGTAACTAGCCATTTACAGTGACTATATCATGCATCTAGCATAATCTTTGAATAGGGGTGATTTTAATCTGCTCCAATAAATTGAGATTGTAATAATATAATGAGACGAAATTTAGCTCGAATCATAGTTTGATATATGCCCATTAGTTTATTCATCTCCTTTCACTCATAAATATTATATAAAATTTAATCACTATATCAATAGAGAGTTACCAGAACAAGAAAACATCACAAATAACATTACAAAGTCGTTGTTTTAAACAAAAGCATATAGTGAAAGTATGATGGTGCATGTGTGATGAAGAATTTCTATGGACTAGATAGTTTGCAATGCCCACCACTACGAGCATCATGTCCAAAATACTCATCCCACAAGCATTGGGATTCATATGATCTCGCCCTGAGTTGAACAAAGTCTCAATATTCAGCACGCAGAGTTAGGCCACAAAATTGTTTCAACCGATTTGGTTGGAATCACTTGACTGGCCAAGAAAATAATGAATGAGCATTGGAGATTTTAAGCATGGTAGGAATATTTGGTGATACAATTTAGATCAATTTCCATAATGCCATAGGTTTTCCATCTATGTTACAGACAAAAAAATGGGTTGATAAGTGGTCTAACATAACTTTTTAACAGGGTGCGCATTGTTTCTATCTTAATCTAAACTTTTTAACCGGGAAGAGGACGTGGTAGATTATTTCTATCTTAATATATTTAAAAAAATCGGATAAATGGTATATGTATTTATTACAATATAGTTTTATAAATAATACAGTTTGATACAAGTGGAAAATTTATTATAATTTAGTTTTCAAATCAGAAGCCGGGAAAATGATCTATGGCTCCAATTCTCAAAGGACTCATCACAGTTATTAAGGAAAACCACATCACCTGAAATAACCCGTAACCCGTTGGTGGTAGGCTTTCACCCCCACTAGATGCCATTGGGTTTGGGGTCGTTAACCTCTTTCCTTACGTCCAAAGAAGACAAGTTCTTACTCAAACAGGAGTAAGTTTTACAACATACTCCAGACTCATTATTCATCATATTTACTCTTAATTTCTAATTTATTTATTTTTATTTTGGTTCAAGGAGTATTTTAATATTGGATAAATAAGTAAGAGGTCAATTTATTGTTAATTTCTTTATTTATGGACAAGAAAAAAATCAATAATTTCATCAGTTTTGAAGAAAATATAATTTAAATAAAAATAACCATTTATTAATACTTTAAAATGTATAATTAAAACTTTTGCCAGCAAATGTTATTTTTCAAAATTACAAATGGTTAAAGATAATAAAATTGTAAAAATAAATAGGATATACATGTGTTGTGCAAACATTATTCCTTATTCCTTTTATATGTACTAATGGTCTAAAAGCACACAATTATAAGATTGATATACCTAGATAGGAAATTAGAAAAAGTTGGACTAAAGAGATATTAGATTTAAAAAATAAAAAGGTTTATATTTATAAAGATTTGTTCCGAATTTTACGTGAATTTTTTTTAATGGAATGTTACAAATACTTTATTAATATATATTTCTATGTTATTAATATATATAATTAATAAAAAATATAAGTTAAAATAAAAATATGTAAATGAGAGTAAATGTTTTGTTTAATTTTAGTTTTATTAAATATTGTTATAAATTATTATTTAAAAAAAATATAGAGGATTTAATTTGTTGAATTTATTTATTTATTATGAATTTGTTATATTATAGAATTGGCTTCATGCCTAATAATATATTGGTTATAATTTTTGACTAAGTCAATATGAATCTATGATACAATTTTGGACTAGGTTAAGATGAATCTATGATATATTTTTAATGTATTCAAGTGATTTTTTTTATTATTGTAATATTGACATTAAACATAGATGAATTTTTTTTTGTCATTTTTTCAAGGAAAATTATAGGGGCTAGTGTTTCCATGTGCGCTAATTTTCCATGGTTTTCTCAAAAAAAGGATTTGCCAATTTTCGTTTATTCTAAAAATGATTAGCCTAGATTTTATACTATAATTATTATTATTTTTTTTTTTATCTTAATAACCATAAAAAATTTAGAGACTATAAAATCATTAAAAATTTTAGTATTCTTACAAAAATATTTCTAAACATTTTTTAGCTTAATATTAAGGATTAATAAGATTTTCTAACATTTTTAAACTTGGAAATTTGTTTCCATCCTTCAAATTTTCCATGTTCAATTTGAAAAAAAAAAAATCGGTCTTTAAAATTTCCATACTCATTTTAATTTAGACACATAATTCATACATTTAGTTAATGCAATTTGAATGCAAAAACACCTCATTCTCCTAGCTGCAATTAAGCTTACTTTATTCCATTTATAAGAATTAATAATAGTTTCAAATGAGTGGCCATTAATTTGTCTCATACATTGTGTTGACTATGAATGTATGCTCCAAAACATAATATCCCAAAGTCTAATTGGTGAACCACGACCAAAGTGATACATTGATTGATTTAATAATAGCGTAATATAAGAGATTTAAAGGGACCAAACATTGAAAGATTATCAATTTAATTAACATTGTATCCCAAATGAATTATGTATCCCAAACTCTAATTCATGAAACTAGACCAAAGTGATACATAAATTGATTTAATAATAGCAAAATATAAGATATTTAAGGGGAACAAACATTGAAAGATTATCAATTTCATTGCCAATAAAGCTAAGGGTAAAGATATTTAGAATCAATTGTCTCTCATAATAACTTATTTTGAAGATAAAAGTTTAGTTAATGAAATGAACATAGAAGAGTAATGAGCAAAAAGAGAATAATAAGATATAAGTGGAAAAGATTTAACAATGATTTTTTTTTTTTTACGCCAATATGTCAATCATCTTTTTTACTAAATGTAATATGGATTTCAGTTTTATAAATCAAGAAGTAAGAAAATAATTTTTTATATCTTTTTAAATTAAACAAAGAAATTTAAAATGTTATATTTTAGAGTAGAAACACAAGTTTTTGGTCATGATATACAAAGCAATTTAATTACACTAGAAAAAACTCACACTCATGAGAGCATTGATTATTGTTCATTCACTTTATTTATTTTTACAAAAATATAAACAAGCATTTTGAAGGATAAAAAAATTGGAAGTTATTCAATCAATCAAGGTATCGTTTAAATCCCTATGCAATAATGACATTGATTAAAGTATATCTACATATATTTTAATCGTAGAGACATCTAATATCACATGTTTGCAATAGTGAAATGAATAATGTTAGTTTATTATAGAGAAATCCAACATATGAAAAACAATAGATGTAAATCCATATAGGACAATAATAATTAATGAGATAGAATGAGTGATGGCTTTACAATGTCATGTGATAATATGTTTATATGTGTTGACTAGTCAATATTATGTTCATTATGACAAGTTGACTTGAGATGCAATGGAATGATTTGAAACATCCCAAACGATTGTACATGGTTCAATGCATTTTTTTTTACTGTATAAAAGAAGGATAAATAGATGAAGAAAAATATTCCACTAATAAAGGCATGTAATAACCGAGAGAGAGAGAGGCATTTTTTGTTTTTATTTTCCCAAAGCAAAACACACAATAAGAGTAATTGAAACAATTGAAATGTGCACTCTTTCATGTTTGTAATTTTATCTGAGATGTAATTAGAACCATAACATTGAAATGTACACATCGGCATGACTGTAATTTTATGTGTGATGTAATTACAACCAAACATTGAAATGTACAGTTGTTGAACATTGAAATGTGGACTTCTAGTTTCCCACATCCACTCTCAACCATATGTAGTTGTTAACATACATAACAATCATGGAACCATGCATGTGAATATTCATGGCTATCCTAATCATCTGGTGTTAGAAGTGTTGGGAGAAAATCCTGCGTGATTTTTATTCATTATTTATTATCCAGCCACACCACCTTGTACAATTCAATTATCTTTCCAATTTCCACCTTCTAATTCTGGGTGGGTGTAATTCAACTGCTAAGAATCACTTTCTTCATTTGAGACAAAAGGAAGCATCGTCATGTTCTTCTCTAGTTGGAAGTGTTTGTCAACTCTTCTCAAGAAGTATCCATACATGACGCATGCTGCATAGACTTGCCCCACTCGAACTGCCAGTTGCTCGTGTGCTTTGTGCATCCCCTTTTTTGTGATTTTTGTCCTCGTGAATCATGATTCCTTCTACATTACAATTACTGAAAAACAATTTGAGATATTCGTTGTTATAGAAGAAATTTCATTTTTGTGATGGCAATGTGCATAACCTTCCATGAAGATCAATGTTAATTTTAATTTTCAATGGTCAACGGACCTATGTGTGTGAGATCTATTTGTTGCTTTTCATTAGCTTTCATATGAATTTTGTTGGATATTGTATTATTTTCAAATAATATTATGTATTTTTATATAAATTTATATTTTTATATTTTTTGTTTTGTTGATTATAGGTATAAAATGCCACCTCTTGGTCACCCCAAAAAGTATTTGAAACAATTTTCAATTTTTGATGCGTTTGGTATCTCTCAATGTTCTAATCAACTACATATTTCTAAAAATGAAGTATATGATCATGTGGATGAGGACCATGAATCAGATAGTGCAAAACTTCTTGAAGATGAACCAACATCCAAGAGGTACAAAAGAACATTCAAGTCCAAATGGAAGATGAGATTTCCATGGGCTTATGCTGTAAAATATTTTAATGCTGTTGAAAGGATAAAATGTTCATAGTGTGCAAAATTTAAAAGGGAAACTCCATTTGCTAAAGATGGAAGCACAACCCTTCAAGTTAGTTCTTTAAATATCCATGCAACATCAAAGGCTCATAAATTTTCTTTGCAACTTGTATAGGGAGAAAGTAAACAGAGTACTCTTCCAATTACAAAACATGTAGAACTAATGGTTGATGCTGAGAAAGAGAGAATTATATCAGTTATTGAGAACATGTATTTTGTTGCAATACATGATTTACCTTCGGAAGTATATAAGCCAATTTGTGACCTGAATAGGTATAAAAGAACTCCTCACATGCCTTTAATAGATGAATACTCAACATATACAAATACAGCATATGGAAAATACTTTCTAGAAGCTGTTAAGGAGGTATATTGGAAAAAATTAAAAGATGATATTTTCCAAAGTCCATATTACTCACTTTTAGTTGATGAAAGCACTGATCGGACCATCGTGCAACATTTGATTGTTTATATTACATATTTGACAAATTAAGGAAGAGGTCCATGTGCTACAAAATTCATACAATTTCTACAAGTTAGGGATGGAACACCACAGTCTATGTATGATGTTGTGACACCTCTTTTCATAGACATGAATCTATTAATGACAAAGTTAGTTGGATTTGGATCTGATGGAGCATCATCCATGAGGGGCATTCGTGAATTTTTATCTACTAAGCTTCATCAACATGCCCCTCATTTAGTAGATATCCACTATATAGCTCATCGAGAAGAATTAACAACTAATGATGCTTCATCTTTTTTTGAAGAGTTGCAAGCTATTGATAAGTTTGCAAACAAGATCTATTCATGGTTAGGGAAATCTACTAGAAGGCATGGAGAATTGAATGAGCTAATGGAGTCATTTCAAATCACAAGGCTAGAAGTGTTACAAATTCATCATATTAGATGGCTTTTTAAAGGAAAGGTCATGGAAAGACTCGTTAAGCTCATACCTGCTTTATTAAGAGACTGGGAGTTAGTGGAGAAAAAAATGTATGAGATGGCTACAATATTTCAAGTTCAATTTTGCATCCACTTACTTGCAGATGTCCTTATTGAGTTAAATAAACTGAATCAAAAGTTTCAAGAGGATCATATCTATTGGAACAACTTTGGATATCACTATTAGCTTGCTTCATAAGTGATTTCTAAGAGGCACATTTGGGGCAATTGTAATGCACACATCATCCTTTTTAAGTAAAACACAACAAGGAACTCTTGAGTTTGCAGATTGCACAGGTATAGTACATGTACATGAATTCATGTTTGAGAGTTTGCTAATGTCACAAAGATCAGGGACACTAGATGACCGCATTATGCTGGGAAAGGCTTCTGTAATGAAGGTGATTGACTCTCTAAATGAAAGGTTCACAGATTTAGTCCTCGTAATTATTATGAAGATATGGATAACAGAGACTCTCAAAAGAGAAGATGGTTGAAATGTTTATGTGAAAAATTTATTGTTGGAGGCTTTCTTGTTGTGGACAACATTAAATGTATGGGGGAAATGGATGAATTCATATGTACTATGTATAAATATTACCCAAAAAAGCATATGTTTGGAGCATGGGATCTATGTGGAGGTGAAATTGAATGGTTTGAAGGATTTCCATGCTTAATGTAGTTATGGCAAGCAATTCTTGTTATTCCGGCTAGTACAACCATTTGTGAAAGAGGTTTTTCAAAACTAAATCAGATAAAAAATGAGGATAGGTCAAGACTGTCTTTTTAAAACATTGGATATGTTAATGTGTATCTCCCCTAGTGCACCTCATGCTCTAAATGTGGTAGATTGGAATGCTATTTATGATGAACGGAAAGAGATAAAAACTTGAAAACCTCTTCCATTATGAAAATAGATGGAAAGAACTACTAAGTTTCGGTGTTATTACCATCATTGTATTACTCTATCGAGCACTTGAATGAACCATTTTGCTAAGTGAAATTTTTTAGTTTTATACCATTTGACTTTTGTAAATGAAAGCATAACCATATTTTTCAAGTTTGCATGTAAATTTTTTCTGACACGTATTGAATGTAATCATTGCAGGATATTGCACAAGATAACATATCTTAAGCTGGAGGACCACAACTATCAAAGTTTTATAACTGAAAGAAGAAGCTATCTTAGATCAATTTTGCGGCCAAGTCTAGGCACTGTAGTTCCAATAATTTGCGATGTGCAAATATTGGAAGTCTCAACTTTCCAAAAGAGTTTTAATAGACAATAAAATAGTGATTTGGTCAAATCTGATGTTTATAAGCTAGAATTACACTGATACCTCCTATATAAGCTACAATTTATTTTTAATTTTATAAATGAGACATTGCACATACTTTTAGTATAAGTATTTTTGTTTCTTCATATTTTTATTTTTATTTCTATTTCATTCAGATGTAACTATTTCTATATGTTTATTTTTTGTACTCATATGCAGTTTTCCAACTATGATTTTGTCCCTATAGTTGGTTCAATTTTTGCTGAGTTCAAGGCCTCTCCAATATGATCTTATGTGATTCCATTTCTCAATCACACATGTGTAAGAGTAATGCATTTACTAATGCTGCCTTTGACATAGCAATATTTTTTTGTTTGTGAAAAATTAAAAGGAAATTTGAAAATAATTTACTATTGTCAATTGAATTGCTCTTTTTTTAATGCTTTTCATTATGGAAGTGCGACCTGAATGTGTGCCCTTCTAAATGAAATTAAGACCTGCCCTTCAAATTTGATCACTGAAGGCAACCTTCCTTTTTTTAAATCATATGCTTAAAAATATTCATAACATACAAACTCGTGAAGTAACATACAAATGACTACCTTTTGTGAAGTTTTACTTTTCAGATAGAATGGTTGTTGTGGACTTTTGCGAAGGAAATTTGGCTGCGAAATTTTAGTACCTTAATGCTTTGTGTAATGAACAAAGGCCACGTGTTAACTCTTTTCTAGACTAGTAAGTTTAGCATCAGTGCTCTAACACACTGTTTATCACCATTATGGAGTGTGAAGCCGAAATTGGTGTAAGGAAAGGTGACTAACGCTTTTCTCGTGTCACAACTGCTTCACTTTGCTACAATCTCTGTAGTGAATATGTGCTCTTTTCTTGTGATCTTATGCAAATTAGTCTCTCTCTATTGCTCTCAAGGAGTCTTATACAAGATAAGCTCGAATACCATGACAGAAATTGAAGAGAACAAAACGTGGAGTATAGGATTTGTTCTTATTACAAATCACTTAAATAAGATTACATCAGAAACATCAGTAATAAATGACTTGAGTTAAACTAGACTTCAACTGGAATACATGAAACTGAACTGGGACACTTGAAAGGACAGTTTTGACACTTAACAAGTGGTTGAGATTAGATTCTCCAACAAAAACGTCATGATGTCTTAAGTGCGATATGAAACAAACTTGATGTCTATTGGTTGTATAACAATTTTTTGTGTATCTGCTTTTTTTTTTTTTTTAATACTGCTCTCCACGATTGACACGTGAAATTAAAGCCATTAAATGAACTTATATGGTGAAGACTAGAATTTGAATTTAGGTGGAGATATATGCACATAATAATTATAAAAATCTACTCAAGGATGGGTCAATTTCAATCTTATTGAAGGATTTAATGATAGTTATGTGAGGATATATGCATGTAATAACTATAAAGTTCTATCTAAGGATGGTTCAATTCAATTTCAATCTTATTAAAGCGTCTAATGATAGTTAGGTGAGGATAATGCACGTCATAATTATAAAAATCTACTTAGGGATGGTGCAATTTCAATATTGCTAAAGGGCTCTCATTAAAGGGATAGTTGATTCGTAACCGTTTGCCATGATTTTGTGTAGTATATATAGTTTATACGGTAAGAATTAAAATTTAGATATGGTATGTATATATATAGCAAGAATTAAAATTTATATATGTTATAGTAATATAATTAACTATAAACAATTCAGAAAATATAATATGTGAAGGCATGTAAAGTTAATTTGTTAAGTTTTGGAGTTTTAATTTTGTTGTATTAGAAAGTATAAGATATAAAGTGAATATCATAGCAGAGTTAAATAGTGGATATCAAATTGTATTGTTGTTGTCAATTTTGATAAGAAAAACTATTTCCACTTTGTGAGGCGCATAAACCGAGTGTTGAAGGGAAGTGATTGATGTGATTTGAGAAATTATGTATTAACCAATTTTATTGTTGGAGGGATGTGGTTGAGGTGATTTAAGAGAGTGTGTACTACCAAAACTTGGAGTAGTAGTACTTTCATTACCTCACTTTTAGTATATATATTGTCACACAAAAAGAAATTTTGCATAGCCATATTATGAGTGATGAGTCAGAGTTTGACTATAGAGTTTCCTTAAGACTATTAATGATGGAGGTTATTTTGTATGACTGAGAAGTTTATTGGCAGATGCCTTGGAAACGTTATGAGGAGATGTAAGTCCAAAAGAACACACTACAAACATTGAAGTGAAAAACATCAAAGATATCAATGTTCAAAATTATTTGTTCTCATTCTTACTACTCACCTCTATACAAAAATCAACTACATAAATATATACAACTCTCAAGATTTTTTGAACTATGGAAATTTCCTTCACATTCTACAATTATGGAAATTTCAATTAAGTAGCTCAGTCTAAATTCTTACTTCCTACTCATAACACAAAATTTGGTGACTTTCAAACGTTACTCTATGTTAACAACTCACTTAATTCATCATTATCTTCGGCACTCCCCCTTAATGCTTAATGATGTGATTCCAATATAATCGAACTTTTATTTTAGTAGTTCTTTGATGAATATATTAGCAAGTGGTCATTTGTATAAAAAAACTTCATTTCAATTTCTCCTTTGCCACATGATCCCTTATGAAGCTATATTTGATATGTACAAGTTTGGATACACTATGAAACACTAGAATTTTAGTTATGGCAATTGTAGATATGTTATCACAATTAATAATTGTGACATGTTGTTGTTGTTATTTCTTGATATATGTTAGAAATTCTCTTCACCCAAAGTGCTTCACATGATGCAATGTACAAAATAATGAAATAGTTGGTTGTTCCTTTGAAAAGTATGATAATACACTTATCCTAGGATAAAAAGAAAACTTTAACTACATTTTCTATCATCAAATAATCCTCCCGAATTAGTATCTCTACAACCAACCAGCCCAAAATTATTTGTTGAAGTATACCAAATACCAAAATTAACTGTTCCACAAAGATACTTCAAAATTATTTTTGGTGCCAGAAATTGAATACTTGGACTTTGCATGAATCTAGAAATCAAGGTTAATGGTGCAGTAAGATACATAAGACTTTCTACCAAACTCTTGTAGGATTTAGAATTACTTTTTACACAACTACATAGAGCGGGGTTTTAAGACAATGTTTGAGGAAATATTCTTAAAAAAGAAGAAAATAAAAAAAATGTAAATTGTTTTAAATATTGTCATTAAGCTATTGTCTCAAATTATTGTCTTGAAAATTTGCCTATATCAAAAAAATATAAAGCACCATTATTATTGTCTCTTAAAGGTTCATTTTTGTCTCTCAATAGAATATGGCTACCATTAAAAACATATTATCTCTGTAGAGACAAAATAAATCTCTTTAGAAATAAAATATAGAATGTGAATCTTTGTGAATCTTTTCGTTTCTTTACTGATTAACTCAAATTAGGGCACAATATGGAATTAGACCACCAACCTATGGCCTGCATGGTAGGCACTCTTCCATTGAGCTAGCACCCTTTAAAGAAATGATTTATTTGGATAAGAAAAGATAAAAATCAATGAGCCAAAATGTATTGTGAAGAAAACATATGTTTAAAGAATTCAAACTTTCATGATCCATAATCTTGTTTGTCAGAATAATTTCGGCAAAATCACATAAAAAATCATTTTTTTATGTGTTTCGAACCAACCAGTGTGGTTCATCGTCCTGACGATGAACCACACTAGTTGGTTCGAAACGCATCGACAAATGATTTTTTACGTGATTTTGCCGAAATTATTCTCACAAACAAAACATATGTTACCTTTTGCTACATGATGAATTTGAGACAAAAGAAAAAGTTCTACATGGTATTGGGTGTCAGGTCATGTAGTGGGTCAAATTTCACAACATTTATTTGTCAACCAAGGTACATAAACTTATGAGGGGAAGGCCAAAATTTTCATATCAATTCTTTAGATCTGTTTTAACTCAAATAAATGACATAGTTACAAGGACGTCGTACATCGAACATCTCAGACATTTGAATAGCATGGATTTTATTTTGTGGAAATTACATTAAGGAGCCTTATATTGAAAAGATATTTTACAGATAGAACAAGAATTGTTACTTAAGTAATAGACATAGAATTCTTGAGATCATTCTGGACATGAGGCAAGTCTTAGCCTCTAGGCCATTTGACAACATTGTATAGTTTCATCTAATATTAGCCCTGTTTTTATTCTTGTTTATATTAGGTAGGTTCAAGGTTCTAGAGCATATAAGGCATGTGTTTATGTGAATTTCTAAGAGGCCACAAAGAGATAGCTTATCATTTTCTTATTCATTAAAATTAGGCAATGCATGTATATCTAATGTTAAATTCACAAGCCACACCTTTGAAGGATCTCCAAAGAAGGAAAATACATTAAATCCCTTTATATGTGTAAATAAAGTATGGAAAATTTGAGACAAACATCTATGTAGAATTAAAATCCTACCACGAAACAACCTATGTTCATCCTACATAAAATCGTAACATGAATCCATCTATTCTCATCCCTTTGACAGAGACCTAAAGGTGCATTATTTTCAACTTAAGAGTTTATCAAGAAAGTGTATCTTCAGTTTTCAGTCATTAGCAGCTTGAATTTAAGTCATAATATTAGTACATACAATCAAAAGTGGTGGTCTTCCTCATTTATCCAATTGTGCTTCACATATAAAAATTTAAGGTACCATTTATTAGACCACTTGCAATAAGAAACAACATAACTTAATATAGCATCTTGAAGCACTTCTATGTAATTTCTACTTACTCTGTATATTTTTACTTATAGATTCAATAACTTATGTGATATGCTAAAACATACGACAAGAATCTACTCTATTCCAGCAGAAACCAAAATTGATTGATGAAAAAACCAAGTAGAAAAGGAATGATTTTAATCACACATAACACAATATTTTTCTCGGGAAAGCAACCGCTCAAAACATGACTATCTATATTGCATTAATGAGAAGCTATGAGAATAAATAATTTCTTGTTCAACCCAAACAATTCCTAAACAAGTACAATCTATCTTAGTCCTTCACAAACCAGCTCAACCCAACACAACCCATTTTGCTACTTGCCAAGCCCCTACTTCCTTGTGCACTTCTTGAGAGAATTAACCCATATTTAATTGGGAAATTCCCCACCCATAACTACAAAATCCATCCATAGGCCTTCTACTCATTGCATGCACAATTTGTACAACTCGAAAAATTACACAATTGATAGTACATTATCCCTGAACTCTAATCTCAACTTGGACTTCCTCTCAAATGACATGAATAAGTTATTTATGAGTGAATATTCAGTTAACTAGTGGAGAAGTGAAGTTGCACTCAAGCCGATCCCCACTACTAGACCTCCTACTAGTTCCTCCAACTGATTGAAATAGTTTAACTCACTTTAACTCAGTTACACCGAGTTAATTTATTACAATTAAAAAGAACTCAACCTGGACTGCTAAAATTTAGGAATTGCTCTACATGACTCTAGATCAAATTCCAACTTGAATTTACTGAGACAACTAAGTCAAATTAACTTAGTTAAATATTACAAGTTACTATGAGAATAGAATTTTAATTTAATTCCTAATTTAATTCAAGGATAAATTAAATTAGGATTTTTTATTGCAATTTGTAACACTCCCTCTCAACCAAAAAGGGATTATCTGCTACCCTAATCCTACCTATGTGAAACTCGAATTTTCATCTTGACAATGCCTTTGTGAAAATATCTGCATCCTTTTCTTTTATAGGAATGTACTCCAACAACATCATTCTCCTCTACACAAAGTCTCAAAGATGGTGATACCAGATATCAATATGCTTGGATCGATCGTGAAAAGCTAGATTCTCAGAGAGTTTGATACAATTATGATTGTCACAGTAAATCACTCTTGGATCCATTTGTTGACCAAACAAAGCAAAACGAATCTTCCTCATCGAGAGAGGCTCACAAGTTTCTTGACTAGCAACCATGTACTCTTCTTCTGCTGAACTCAGTGCAACTGATCTATGTTTCTTGTTGTACCAAGAAACAATTATTGACCCAATATTGAAGATCCCACCTCATGTTCTCTTCCTATCAGATGGACTCCCTGCCCAATATGCATCGGTCAAGCCTTGAAGCTTCACTTCCTCTATCCCATTGTACAATAAACCAATTGAGTGGTACCTTTGAGGTATATCAACACATGCATGGCTTCCTTCCAATATAGTTTGGTTGGCTTAGCCATAGCTTCACTAATTTGGTTCACTGAATAACACATGTTTGGTCATGTGTTCACCAAATACATGAGTGAACCCATAATCTTCTTATGAACAGTAGCCTCCACTACGTCACTTGAAGTGGCATCCTCCTTCCTCTAGTTACTAGCTAGAGGAGTCTTTATGGGTTTACCACTCTCCATGTCGAACTTCTTTAGTATCTCCTTAGCATACTTTCCCTGAAAGACAAACAATTCCTCCTCTCCTTGTAATACTTCCCTCCCTCAGAAAGTAGTGCATGAGCCCCTACTCCTTCATTTAAAACTCTCTTGAAAGATCTTTGCAAGACTTGATCAACTTTTCATCACCTATTAGAATCAAATCATCAACATATAAAACAATAATCAAGAATTTACCCTCGACCACAATATGGTGAAGTTTCGAATCTGCTTCACTTATGGTGTAGCCCAACTCGGTGAAATATCTATTGACCTTGGTCTACTAAACACGGGGTACTTTTTTCAGTCCTTATAGCGCTCGCTTGAGTCTACACACATGTGATTCCCTGTTGAAGGTCACAAATCCTTCAGACTTCTCAATAAACACCTCTTCCTCAATCATGTTGTTGAGGAATGATGTCTCTAAATCCATCTAATGTATCTTGCATCCCATATGCACTAGTAGTTATAGAATGGATCTTATTGATGAGTACCATGCTACAAGAGAAAAAGTCTCATCGTAATCAATCCCCTCCACCAGAGAGAATCCTCTGGCCAAAAACCTGCCCTTGTGTTTCTCCACACTACTATCAACTACTTGCTTTACCTTGTAAATCCATCTAGAACTCAACTGACTTGTTTTCCAGTCTTGGGACTACTTCCCAAACAAAGTTTGTGATAATGGAGTCATACTTCTTAACCATGGCATGAAACCAAATTGGTTGTTGCACTTCTCAATCAAAAGAGGATGGCTCAATCTCTACATTCTTGCTCATTAGAGCCATGTAGCTAATGTGCCTCTCTGGTGACCTCCTATTCTTATGTTGTGATGTGGGTGCTCCCACATTCTCTCTAACATCATGCAATAACCTGCCAACCTCTCTTGTGTACTTTCTCCCATCTCTGGAAGACTTTGCATGAGTGGGTATTTCCACTCCCTTCTCCTCTGCAAGTGGTTGTTCCACATCATCCTGAGGTTCCTCCTTTCGCGTTAAAACCTCCTCATTCGAATGTAGATGAATCTCACTCTCATGGGAGCATCTCATGGCCTTCTCTTCATTGAATTTTACCTCTCTACGAACCACTGTCATCTTGTTGGTTGGTAGATATGTTGGAAAATACTACCGGGGGGGGGTGAATCTGTATTCCTTAGTAATTAGCACCTTTAAATCTTTTTAAAGCATTAGTTAATATTCACTTATTATTAACATTTATGTAGAAATAACAGTAAATAAAAGAAACCAGGAGGCGAAAATATTTTAGGTGGAAAACCCCCTCCGGGTCAAAAACCACTGAACCTTTTTCTAATAATTCTTTAATATTCAACTCTAATTGAAAAGAAAGCTCCAACTTCCTAGAATCTAGAAAAGCATTCTTCTCCAGCTCCCACTGGATGGACGCTCCAATGCTCGAGATTCTTCAGTAGTCAACTGAATGGATGCCCCAACACCCAATGAGCTACAACTCACCCTAGCACCACCTTGTTTAAAAGTGTGCAAAAAGAAATGATAAATTTAGGATGTGCTAAAAAATAGAACTGCTAAAAATAGCACTTCTAAAAATAATAGTTTGGCCAATGAGAATTTCGGCCACCTCGGGTGAGAGGTGAAACTGCTAAAAATAGAATATTCTAAAAATAGCATTTCTGGGTCCCTTCCTGTTTTTAGCAGTCCTTGGTGTAACTGTAGGAAGTAAAGACGAATTTGATCTTAACAGTAGTTTAAAATATTTATTAATTAATCTCCATGGTTTAATTAGTTATGGAAAATTAAACTTGAAGTCTTTGTCAGAACATGCAATTAGTTGTCCCACTGATTGAGGAATTAAGTATGAGTTCTATAATGAGAGGATCAGTTGACTTAGTTTAACTTAGTCAAGTTCAGTTAGATTAATTTAACAAGTTGTTAAATTAATGAGATATAGTTTGTTGATGCTTGCATGCATGTGACAACTATTATTTTCAGATAACTGAGTATTCTCTCATGGATAACTGATGTAGGGCAGTTCAGACAGAGACGCACTTGAGATCGGATGAGGGATAGCGTACTATCAGATGCTTCGATATTTCTAGTAAGTATTCCTTGCATGAGGAAGGAATCTATTTTCTTCTATGACTACGTAATTGGACTTGAGGTGACAGCAGGCATGATTAGGCCAATTTACAGCCTATATATTGAGGCCTAAGTAGTCCATGATTTTCATCTTCTGATTACAGAGAGAGCAGGATAACTATTGAGTTGATTCCTTTTGTATGTTGTTGAGGATCTCCACTTGATTGATAATACAGTGTTGGGGTTTTATGTTGGTGCTTTCCCCAGTGATATATTCTGTGTTATGTGATTGATTCCTTCTTATCAGTTATATGTGTTGATGCTTGATGTTGCTCATGGTTGATTACCTTCCACAGATTTTATGGTAGATGTAGATCTAGTATTAAGCTTTAGCATACAAGAAGGAATTCAAAGTTTATTATTCAAGATATAGATCTCAAGTTCTTATCACATCTATTTCACTAATGGTGTTCTATGGTTTGAGGCTTGAGTATGCCCTTAATGGTAGCTCAAACTATATAGCTTGGAAGGATCACATGGAGGTAGTATTGGAAGATAATGGCCTTAAGGACTTCATTGATCAAGAAGTACCTAAGCCTATTGATGCTACTTGACTAGGGGAATGGAAGAAGTGTGTGGTTAGAGCTCAAATAATTCTCTTGGAGCGAGTGCAAGATCACATTGTCTCAAGCCTCCATGGGAAGGAGACTCTATTTGCAATGTGGAAAACATTGAAAGATTTATATTAGAATAGCAGTGATCAGAGGAAGTTGGCACTGAAGGACAAAATTTGAAAGATCAAGTGTGAAAACGATGAGACGATCTCTATGTATCTAACCAAGCTCATCACATGCAGGGATGAGCTTGCAAGTGTAGGGGTCATGGCAGATGATAATGATATGGTGAGTTTGGCACTCCTTGGGCTTCCTAAGAGCTGGAATGGCTACCAGGACTCAGTTAATGGAAGGGAGAAACTGCTAGATTGGGAATGACTATGGTCGGATTTGATGCAGGAGGAGATCAAATGAAGCACCAGAGATGGTTCTTCGTCCATGGAGGATGAGGAGAACTATGCCTTAGAGAGTAAGGAAATAAAGGGGAAGGAGAAGGTCTCTCTTTCCAAATTTGGTTCTTCCAATGGTGGGAAGAAGGTTGACAAATCGAAAGTGTGATGCTTTCATTGTGATGAGGTGGGCCATTATGCTGCAAATTGTCCAAAGAGCAAATCCAAGAAGGGATCCAGGGAAGGATCTAAAGGTGAGGCACTTGCTTCACTGTTTGAGTTGGATTTCACACTCTTCGCATGCATGGTTTCATCCATGGTGGGAAGTGGTTGGCTTCTTGACAGTGGAGCTTCTTTCCACATGATCAATGACAAGAGTTTGGTTAGTACATTGGAGGAGAAAGATCTCCAGATACTCATAGCGATCGGTAATGATGAAAAGTATAGTGTCTCGGGTGTAGGCATGGTTATTTTTGAAAGGGAGCATGGAGCTTGCCTTACCTTGACTGATGTCAAGTATGTACCAGGACTAAAGAGAAACTTGCTGTCGATCACGATGTTGGAAGACAGAGGCTATGATGTAGTCTTTAGTAAGGGAAAGGTTTTCCTTAGACACATCATCACTAGATAGGTGAGCAGATTGGTTCACGGGTCATGAACCTGTATGCTCTTATGGTTCAAGATGCATGCACAGCCTTGAGTAGCAAGGCAACTGATGGAGACTTGCTGGTTGAGAGGGAGGGTATGTTACCTCTCAACATGCAGCGCCAGAAGAAGTCTTAGACGATTGTGGAGGAGCCACAATTGGTGCAACAACTTTAGGAGGTTGTGGAGCAGCCACAATAAGGGAAGCTGAGTGGAGATTGAGTAGAGACATCTACTCATGTAGAGACCTCTAGTAGGGGAAAACTTTGAGTCAGGTGGGCAGAGGGATCACATGCAACCATACCTCTAGGTAGGAGGTGGGGCGATATAGAGTGATCGTCCCAAAGAGTAGGGGTAGGATCCTTGAGGTACCCAACCTCTTTGATTCGACTTTGCTATAGGAGCTCTGATGTGGAGTATTAGGGACTGACTGATTGGGTAGAGACAGATGTGGATGGAGTGGCAGAGAGAGCTACAATGCAATCTGGTTAAGAGGAACTTGTGTATATCTCTTTTTCTTTCATTCTGAGAGCTTGGACTGTGATCTGCCATTTGAGTGAGTTGCCATCAAGGACAACACCTGTGTCATAATGCCAACAATCTCCCCCTTTGGACTTGATGGCAACCCCAAGATACTCAAAGTCATTCTCCCCCTTTGACATCAAGGGCAAAGGGTTATGCTCCCCCTGTGTACATGCTAAAATCTCTGCTCTACTATGTTGTCCATGCTCCCCCTGGCTATAGGCAAGGTCTGCAAAAGGATGTTCTACAAGAAAGAACATGACTCTATACATCATAAGTGACCTTCCTATCACCAAAGACTCATACATACATCCATCTCCCAACTAAGTGGGGATTTACCAATACTAACTCATCCACCCAACCAAGTGGGGATACACCAAAAGTTTACACATGATAAAACAAGAACATTACATCATCCATCCCAGGCATAGTGGGGAAACAAAATCGGTCGTTATATGACCTTGATGATAAAAGATATACATGACATAGAGACAAAATATCTAAAACAAGATAGTCATCAACAGCTAGCATTTGTCAATCATCATTCAGACCAGCAACCACGTTCTTCTTCTGCACTTGTTCCACCTGAAACCAAAAGAAACTGTGAACTTGAACCAAGATCTTCTAAGATAATGCCAACAATGCATTATTAGAAGTATATATGCTCCCCCTAAACCTGTGCCAGATGGTCTCTGTCAGACCCATATCAGACTCTTTTCATCCCGAGCCTATCCCACTGTTTGTCCTCATGAAACTTGTGTACAACCAATTTTCTCTGAAATAGATAAGTTTCAACAACAAGATGATGCATCAAATACACCCAGCTTTTGCCTCAGGTATTCAAATATCTCCATGGGTAGTGGTTTGGTGAATATATCAACAACCTATTCCTTGGAGGGAACATACTCCAATTTGACCTTTTGTTCAAGCACTTGTTCCCAGAGAAAATGATATTTGATAGGTATGTGCTTGGCTTTTGAATGCATGGCTCGATTCTTTGAAGTACTGATTGCACTTGTATTATCACATAAAATGGAGATAGGTGTTGTACAAGTGATTTGAAAGTCTTGCAACGTTTGCATCATCCAAAGGAGTTGTGTGGAGCAAGATGCAACAGCCACATATTCTACTTTAGTTGTAGACAATGCAATTGAACTTTGTTTCTTGCTGAACCAAGATACTAATCTCGAACCCATAAAGAATGCACCACCACTAGTGATTTTTCTGTCATCCATGCTTCCTGCCCAATCTGCATCTATATATGCATAAAGTGTGAGATCTGTATCTGTAGGATACCATAAGCCATAATTTTGTGTTCCTTGAAGATATTTGAAAATCCTTTTAACTGCCTGAAGGTGTGCTACCTTTGGATTTTCCTGAAATCTTCCAACTATTCCTACTGCATGCATGATGTCTGGTCGGCTACCTGTCAGATAGAGCAGAGTACCAATCATGGATCTATAGGTTGGTTGATGTACTGCTGTTGATTCATCATTTGCGTTGAGGCTGCATCCTGTTACCATAGGGGTACATACTAGTTTCAAATCTTCCATGCCATGTTTCTTCAAGATCTCCTTGAGGTACTTGGTTTGTGATAGAAAGATACCATCTTTGTTTTGTTGGACTTGTAAACCAAGAAAATATGTGAGCTCACCAAGTACAGACATTTCAAATTCATTCTACATCACCAATGCAAAGTTTTGACTCATGGCTTCTTCATTGCTACCAAAGATTATATCATCAACATACACAAGTATTAGCAATTTATCATTGTCAATTTTTATATATAGATTGCTATCTATTGATCCTTTTGAAAAACCTTTTTGATGGAGGTATTTTTCCAGACGATAATACCAAGCCCTTGGAGCCTATTTAAGACCATCGAGTGCCTTCTTAAGTCTACACACAAGTTTTGGATCATTTCCAAGCATGAATCCATCTGGTTTCTCAATATACACTTCTTCTTCTAAGTCTCCATTTAAAAAGGCATGTTTCACATCCATTTGATATACTTTAAACTTCTAAAAGCTAGAAAGAGCAAGGAACATTCTTATGGCTTCAAGTCTAGCAACTATTGCAAAATTTTATTCAAAGTATATACCTTCTTGTTGAGCATACCCTTTACAAACAACTCTGGCCTTGTTTCTGATAACATTTCCATTTTCATTTAGCTTGTTTTTGAATATCCATTTTGTCCCTATGACATTCTTATCATTTCGCTTAGGAACCAACTCTCAAGTGTTATTCTTTTCAATCTGCTCAAGTTCTTCATTCATGGCCTTGACCCAACATTCATATTTTCATGCTTCACTTACATTTCATGGTTCAACGGAGGAGAGCAATGCTATATAGCTTGAAGCTTCTGTAATAGTTCTTCTTGTTTGTACACCTACCTCTTTCTACCCCAAAATTTGAGTCTCTGGATGGTTCTTCTAGACGTACCTAGATGGAGTCTTTTCTTCTACCCTTATCTATTCCTCTAGTGCCTCATAGGTTTCTTCTTCATCAGTAGTAAGATTTGATGTTGAAGGATAGTTTTCATCATCTTCAAATCTTCAGATTTTACCTGCTTTGAATTGTTGCCTACTTCATCAACCATCATAGCAATACTTTCAACAATTTTTCCAAGTATTTTATTGTAACACTTATATCCTTTACTTCGGGAAGAGTAACTAAGGAGAATGCCTTCATCTGCTCTAGGTTCAAACTTGCCAATATTTTCATCAGTCCTTTTGATGTAACATTTGCTTCCAAAAAATTTGAAGTATTTTACCGTAGGAGTCTTACCATACCAAAGTTCATGAGGAGTTTGAGTACTATTTACCCAGACATTTGTTTTTGTTGAGAATAGTAAAAACAGCAAATGCAGCTTCACCCCAAAAGGTTCCAGGAGTTCCAAACTCATAAAGCATAGCACGAGCCGTTTGTTGAGCCGTTCTGTTCATCCTTTCCACTACTCCATTTTTCTGAGGAGTCCTTGCAGTAAGGAATTCCCTTCTTATTCCATTTTCTTCACAAAATTCGAAAAATTCATATGAGGTAAATTCTCCTCCTCGATCAGACCTGAGGCATTTGATTCTGTGATCTGATTCATTTTCAACAAAGGCTTTGAAAGCTTTGAACTTTTTGAAAGCTTCATATTTGTGCTTCAGAAGTCCTATCCAACACATCCTGGAAAGGTCGTCAATAAACAATATAAAGTATTCTTCTCCTCGAGGTGAATTTTTCCTTGATGGACCACATAAATCAGTATGGACAAGTTTAAGTGGCTTACTAGATGATCCTTCCTTCTCAGAGAAATTAGTTCTGGTTTTCCTACCAAACTGACATGATTTTCATATTGTATTGTCTGGAATTCTGATGTTAGGGAGATCACGAACTACCTAATATTTGCATGCTTTCCTTATCTTTGAAAAGCTAATATGCCCCAATCTTTTGTTACGTAACCAATGTTCATCAATTTTTCTTAGATAACATTGTTGCTATCCTCCCTTGAGTATGTATAAATTATTTGGAGTTCTTATGCCTTTGATCATTGTTTCTCCTGTATCAAGCTCATGAACAATACATCCATTTGATCGAAATATTACCTCATTTCCTTCATCACACATTTGACTAATGCTCAATAGATTATGCTTTAGGCTGTCAACATACATAGCATTTTCAGCTTTGACCTTTTCTTTCAAAAGAACAGAGCCTTTACCTTTTATGAAAGCAGGGTTGTCATTTCCAAACTAGACCTTCCTTTCCTTTTCTAAGGCACTATATGACTGAAGTTTTTCTTTATCACCTATCATATGTTTCAAGCATCCACTGTCGATGTACAACTGATTTTCCAATCCTTCCGCATATAAGGTTATACCACATCTTTCTGGTTGTGTTTCTTTCTTTCTCCTTGTTTCGGGACCTAACGAAGCTTGCTCCTTCTGAGATGTTTGCCAAAACTAACTCCTGTATTCAGAATCTTCATGACCGAAGTTGTAACAAATAGAGCATTTTGTTTCATTTTCAAGAGCAAAAAAGTTATTGTATGTTCTCTTCATGATCCCAATCGCACTCCTTTGATTTCGTTCTTCTCGAGTCATGATGGTCTTGTAGGCAACACATTGAGCAGCTTTGTGTCCAAAGTTATGACATGAGAAACATTGGTCATAAAGAAATTCCTGCGATTATCAAATCTACCGTCTAGGTGATTGTAGTTTCCATTGACATTCATTATTGTTCAGCAAATTGAGAATGATTTACCTGAGGTTGGTTATAGCTTCTGTTCATCCTTGAAGTATATTGACCCCGATTTACCTAGTGATCTACTTTATGCCTTTGTTCACTTCTCCTTGTTGCATCAAGATAACTTTTGGAGGTGGATGGCTTTTTCACTTGAGATGCTTCTTCAGTATATCCAAGACCTGTCTTGATTAGAGGAGAATACTGCACTTTGATAATCTCATCTAAAGTTTCAGATCCTTTAGAAAATCTAAGATTAAGAGCTTTTGTTTACTCAATATCTTTTCTATGTCCCACAATTTCACATTCTAACTTTTCATTATGCTTTTCTCTTTTAGCAAGTTGGAATGTTAGAGTATCTATGATCATACTCTTTTCTTCTAAATAGATTTTAAGTTTAGAAATTTCTTCATAGAGATCATCTTCATCTATAGCATCCAAGAAATCATCATCCTCAAAAGCCATCAAAAGTCTATAATCATTACCATGTTCATCTTCATCACTATTTGAAAGTCCATCATTGTATTCATGTGTATAATAGCTCTTCCTACTTACATTCTATTTTCTGTTCCATTTAACTAGTTCCTTACCTTTATCAAGCTTATCTTTATGAGGACATTTGGCTGCATAGTGACCGACTCTCCCACAAGCAAAGCATTTGAAAGGTAGCTTACCTCTAAATCTTCCAGAACCCTGTTGAAGGTTCTTAATGAAGTTTGATTCTTCCTCTCCTTCTGACGTATGCCCTGACTCATTGTATTCTCCTTTGAATGTGGCTTCTATCATGTCTAATGGCCACCCTTTTCTCATTTCAAAAGAAGTTAGGATTCCGTGTAGCTGTGACATAGTAATACTCTGAAGATTCTTTTTTTCTTCTATGGCAGAAACTTTTGATTCAAACTTAGAAGATAAGGATCTTAGAACCTTTTCAACTAAAGTAACCTCTTTTATCTCTTCACCCAAATTTTTCATGCGATTAGCAATCTCATCTATTCGTAAGAAGTAATTAGCCACACTTTCATCATTATGCATTCTGAGGGTTTCATATTGAATTCTAAGAGATTGTAGTTTTTCCCGTTTTACCTGATCATCTCCTTCATAGCTCAGGATAATCTTGTCCCATATTTCCTTCGCTATTTTGAGCTGGATAACCTTGACGAATTTTGATTGAGA
This sequence comes from Pinus taeda, assembly GCA_000404065.3. Classification (NCBI taxonomy): domain Eukaryota; kingdom Viridiplantae; phylum Streptophyta; class Pinopsida; order Pinales; family Pinaceae; genus Pinus; species Pinus taeda. The sequence goes on along the minus strand of APFE030431784.1, from coordinate 64,683 downwards.
TAGACTCCCTAACAGAGTATTGACAGCCTTTGCATTTGTTTCATACTGCTTTTTACCAGCTGTATTTGTAGGATTTGATGATGGGAATGTGTATCCTCCTTCCACGATATCCCAAACTTTTGCACCAAGAGATTGAAGATAGGTTGTTGTTCTTACCTTCCAATAGATGAAGTTGCTTCCATCAAAGATTGGCAGCCTGATGGATGCTTCCCTTTCATAGTTGCTCATGATGATAGATCTTCCTTCAAGTGATCAAGCTTCTCCTGAAGGACCTGCTCTGATACCAATTGTTGGAAATAATAGTGAGAGGGGGGGTGAATTAGTATGATCAAATCAAACACTTTTTTATTTTCATACTCAGATATATATACGCTACTTTAGTTATGTTAACCTGCGTATATATGCAACTATGTATAAAGAAACCAGCATATATCAGAAAACTTTTGATTCAGTTAATCAATTAAATGTCGCTCTTTAATCAATGCATCAAAACTTCATTAACCATAAGAACAGTAAATAGGTGCAGTAAAACAGAATAAATCATCACACACATGAACACAAGATATAAGGTGGAAACCCAATGTGGGTGAAAACCATTTGCTGCAATTCGTCTCTATCTTCTTTTAATAAGAAACTTTTTTTACAATATTTCTGTACTGGTTCAGTCTTATACCAATACATAGGCTTTTACCTGTAGAAGGGTACAACCTTATCTTTTCTTCCAGGGACCACGTCTCATAAATTTTCAGATTGGATCCATGAATAACATCAATCAAACATCAAATATATCTGCATCAACCAATCTCCCTTGCACCAACCAAAAAATGATTCAAAAAATCACTTCTCTAAATGTTGTAACGAGAAAACAGTAACAGTAACTAGACACAAATCCTAAACCCAGAACACTGCAGCAATAAACAGAAGCGGCTAAAACATATTTTATGAGATGTACGCTACTTCAATACGTGGAACCTGCATGCATACGCTTCTTTATTAGGGCAAACCTGCGTATACATTGTTTTGAATTACTAAACCTGCATGTAAATGCACCTTTGCTATCCGAACCTACGTACAGATCTATAAAAGACAATTTACCCTTTTCAATTATTTAGATATTAGTTATACCTAGATTATCATATTTATAGATCAAGTCATGCACCAAATATAACAGATCAAAATCACCCAAAGATACTTCTCTTGAATCCTTAAGATCTTGACCCTTCAATATAACTTATCCTTCTCTAGTGCTCAGGTTCCTCCTTGGTTTAGATCCAACTATGCACCATAATCCAATGAACAGTATTCTAGATCTTGCTCTTTAGAAGATATTCAATGCTTGAGTGCCTTTGCCTAATGATCTCCTTCCCCTTTTTTAGTCTTAGGCCTTACACAATACCATGGTCCGAAACCACTTAGAACCATTACTTGGGGCACAATACCTAGGTTCAATACTTCGGACGAGATACCATGGTCCAAAACCATAGGTCCAAATACCAAGGACCAAATACCAAGGAATAAAATAAGTTTTCCCACATGTACTCACCTTTTCATGCATGAAAGTGCATGCATACGCATACGCAACTTTTGATCGACAATCCCATGTGTATATGCGATCTGGTTAAGAGGAACCTACGTATATCTCTTTTTCTTTCATTCTAAGAGCCTGGACTGTGATCTGCCATCTGAGTGAGTTGCCATCAAGGACAACACTTGTGTCATAGTGCCAAACTTGTGTCATAATGCCAACACTATTCTCAAGCTAATGTACCATGTGGAGGCTACACCAATCAAAGTAAAAAGGAATAGGTGACATACTATATCTTCATCGGCTACCCCCAACATGTGCATAGCCACGAAGAAAGAGTGAATATGGTTATAAGTGGTGTCTCCTAGCTCAGGGTCGAATTTAGGTAGTACTCTTTCTGCATTCTTGGGTAAGGGATGCTGCTACCCAAGTACCACTAAGGCATCCTAAGCTAGCCATGGAGGGAGTGCTCCCAGGCGAGGTGGGAGTTGGTTCTCACCCAATTGAAGTTGATTCCCACCTAGAAGAGGAACGTTAGCCATATTATGGATAAGGAGGTTCTAGTTGAAGGTTTCTTCGAGGTGTTCTTTATTAAGATTTCCCTAATTGGGCCAAGGATTACTTTAAGAGAGTGGATCCTCAGGAATTTCTTCCCAAGGAGTGTCGATAATTTGCAAGGACTCTAGCAAAATATCTTGAAGAGACAGGGCTGCAGAGGTCTCTTCATTTATGGAACAGATCCTTGGCCTTCTTTCAGTTGTTGGAGGTAAAGATTGAATTATGGGGAGCTGAGAGAGGGAACGAGTGTAAGCTCGAGTAAGTACTCTAACTGGTTGTTCCTGAGTGATAGGATACTCCCACAGTGTCTATTCTTTGAAATGAGGCTTTTCCAAATGGGATGAGGTATATTTTTGACCTATGATCCATGCATTAATCTTTTCAAATCCATGAAATTTATATATGAAATCATAAAAAACTATGGATGGTGGTTCAGGCCCTCCTTCTAGCGTCAATTTTTTGACATGGCGAATTTTCACTATACCAACAAGAGGAACTAACCCGATCATAGACCCCAATTAGATCTGCTTTCATTTGGGATGGCTAGCTCCAACGGGTTTTAAAGGATCCCATAAACTGTTAAAGGTGTTGAGAGATTGCTTCCTTGGGGAAGACTTCAATTGAATCAACAAAAGGGTAGTCCTAACTATCCTAATCTATCTTGCAGGAGCATCAGAAAAAGGGGTTAAACATCATATATAGATTCTAGCTCCAAATGAATCAATTACTAGTTCAATAAGAGCAAGGCTGTATTAAATCAAAATTGCAATCCAATTACTTATACAAGAATATACATTCCTTTCCTTACAAAAAACACTTGCAACTGACGTTTAACAAAGTTTCGAATCATCAACATTTCATGAAGTAACACTCTATTGAGTTATATTCGAATAACCAGGAATAACCATGAAGTGCTTGTTATCAATATGCACAAAGCAAATCACATTTATCTTTATGCCAGCAACAACACACTGATTCTAAACATATGAGAGAAGAGGAAAATAAATCTAAAACAACAGGCCCCTTCTTGAACCAAACAGACTTCTTTATTCACAATAAATCAAAGCTTTTCTCTCCAAAGAAAAAGCCCCCATCTCATCTCTGGAGGTAATACTTATGTAGCCGGGAATGGCTTAATTCCCCTAACCTTTCATCTCCCCCTCTTCATTTCAATACAAAAATCATTATATATAGATGTATAATAGTCAGTGTAACCACTGGCACGTAGCAGCCATATCTGCTGGAGCGCTTTGTTTCCTAGGGGAATGAATAGATGTTGATTAAAAGAGGATAACTATGTGTCATCTCTTCATGATGAAACCTGAGACAACTTCTTTTTTCAGAATATACAAGCAACGTGTGGAAACCAACTAAGAATGCTAAAGGCTGACTCTTTAAACAGAACACACCTATATATATGAATTCTCTGGATCTGCTTATTTGTCTTTAACCCTCGCCTATAGAGATAATTCGTATTAGCTATGATTATGAGAAATATGCCAAACATGCTTCTAAACAAACCTTTCATTCAGCCCGCATTTCTATTAATCTCACAATGCAGAGCAGTCATGATTATTAAGCCATTGAACCTGTTATAACCTCTATTCCCATTGCCCATAATATTCATTATTATTCAAGAATCCCTTGAAAACACTTCAATAGGTAGACCATTCACTTTACCTGATTTTATTTTAAAAATCGAGACCACAACATTTTATAGAATACACAGGAAAGCATGGGAAAATCCACGGCTGGGCCGTAAGGCTAGACTTCAAATCCTATATACCTGAGCCTATAATTATCGGTGGGTCCGTCTATGACAAATTTATTTATGTATAAACAATGAACTCTGCTAATTGCGATAAGTGATTGGGGAGGCAGACCTGAAATATATATGAGCCACATTTAATAATCCTTTCGGCTCCGCCATATAAGACTCTCCTTTGAAAATTAGGACCAGAATGTTTTATCGAAAATACAAGGGAATACATGGGAAAACCCACAGTCGACCATAACGTCGGACTTGAAAAATTATGGACACGGCCATATAATTATTGATGGGTCTGCCATATCACTCCTTTGCATTTTGCATAACCCTCGGGCTCCGCTGATTGCAATAAGCGATTGGCGAAAGTGGACCTGAAATATATATATATATATATATATATATATAATATATATATATAATATATATATATATATATATATATATATATATATATTAATATTGCCCGCAAGTCTGCCATACCACATCACAATGTTTCAATAGTACGTGAATGGGCCTTGGGTTTCATTGGAGCCCGATTGCGATATGCGATGGGGCTTCGGACCCAAAATATATACATGCTACACTTAATAGTCCTGGTGGGTACGCAATGGATGACATCCCTTTGAAAAACTCGGACCCCAGCGTATTATCGAAAAACATGGGAAAACATTGTAAAACCCTGTGGCCGAGCCATAGGGCCAAACTTCAAATATTATACCCCTCCCTCTATAATCATCGTTAGGTCTAGTAAATAATGGTGTGCCTTATATATAAGCCCTAGGACCCTGTCGATTGCTATATGCGATGGTGGGCCCAGACCTGAAATATATGTATAAGGTGGCTGATAATGCCAACGGGTCTGGTGCCTCATGGTGCTCATTATGCGGCAATGTTGATTGTGATAAATGAAAAAAAGGGTAAGTTATGGATGTTTGCGAAGCATTCCATTGTAAAGGGTTATAATGGGAATAAGGAAGTGACAAAAGGTTTCATGGGTTGAATTCAAATACAACCATGATAGAGAGTGGGGGGTTGGTTATGTGTGTGGGATAGAGCACCATGAAGGTTTATAGGGATTGAAAAGTTCGGATGAAGGAAATGGATGAAGGGCTAGAGAGGGTTATGGATGAATCATACAGCAGAGAGCTAAAATCCCTGGGATGAAATAGATCATTTAGGGAGGTGAAAGATCAAAATTCTATGGGACCCATTAAAAATTGCTACCAGGGTAGGTTTTAATAGGGTGGTGGTTGTGGCAAAAACACGACTATGTCTTTGATTTTGGCCTGCTAAATTCCTTGTTTATCGCAACTTGGATATTCATGATCCCTGTGTTCAAATTATCATTGGAATGGTTAATTTAAGAAGTCAATGTGTGATCCTACAGAGCACTGACCATCGTTGCTTTCTTTATATTATCATCCATGACTCCCTGTGCTTCCCATACAACCTTACCATCAACCAAAACTGGTCCGGATCTTCATTCCCTACTCCTTTGAAAACCATAAACTTTATCGCGCTTGCCGTATTGAACTGTGGTGGTGGCGGAGGTGGTGTGGGCGAAGACAGGGGTGAAGATGGTGAAACTGGTGGTGGTGTAGGTGGGGATGGTATGCGTGGAATTCGTTGATTTTTCAAACTAATCACACTTCTTGGTGAAACCTTCACGAGATCTTTCTTTCTCACGAAGGTGAAATTAAGGGGCTAGTTTCTAGTTCTCCACTACCTTCGTTTCTATAGATCCTCCCACTTTGCGTAGCCCCAAAAATCAATTTATTCGCACAACCCGCTTTTCACATAGTAGCATTTTAATCCAAGTGTTAAAAGATTTAACGTACTTAACTCGCGGTCCTTTGAGGAAGCGTCATTCTGCCTTGATATAGCTGACTAAAGTATCTACCGCGAACTTGGTGACAAATCCTCCTATAATTCGATTGAGCCAGTGATCCACAATGCGCGCAATCTCATCTTCTGATGCTTGTAGTCTGTGCACCAATTATGGAGTCCACACAATAGGTTTGTCTAGCCTACACCTTCCTTGACTATCTACTAGCTTTGTGATCCACTCGTATAACTCAGACGGGAAGGATGCAAATAAAATTTCATGGACTTCCATATATAAGTAGCAATCTAACCACTCTTCCTTCGATAATCGCATATTCCTGTTTTTCTACGCTGCAAACTAGTGAATCTTGTTGTCCAACCACTCTTCAATTCCTTTCTTTGTCAGATTCCAGTGATATGACATTAGACATCTCTATGCAGATCCCAGTCTCGGCAATGGAACCATTTGTTGGCTTCTTGGTGCCTAACCCAGGTTCGAAGTTAAGTAAGCCAAACAAATCCCTGTACTACTGGCCCTTTCGGCTACAGTTTGTGGAGCAGAAAATGAGGTCTCACCTGAAGTAGTATGGGAGGTTGCTAGAACCAGGTTTATGCACCTTGTAGATGTCTGATGAGTTCGAGTGGTCCGTGGTTTGACCCTGCACGTAGGTTGCTTTGCGCACTTTCCCGTACTTTGCAGCATGATATACTGCCTTCATGCAGCCCTACTAAGGGGCTAAACATCGCACTCTGCATTATTACCCAAGACTTTACTGGTATTCAAACATTAGTTAAGTAGCTTTGCCTACTTGAGTGCTTTAAGTACTCTTAACAATATAAACCATTTATACAGGTGCGCACAGTAAATAAACAATGTATTTGTAAATTATATCAAACATGCATTAACCCAATAATAGATACACAAAATTATGACAAAACTTCTCTTTATTAATTCCTTCCTTGGTTACAGACTTGACTCTGCCCTATGCACTCAACTATAGACTATTAGGCCTCTGCGCACTCAGCTGCAAAGCCTTCTCCTACTCCATGACCGAAAAACACACTTCAACTTGCGACTTAATCCCTTAGACTCTTTTCTACTTCTTTCTCTCTTTATCTTACACTTAGAACCTTTTTCTATTTATACAATCCCATGGTCCGCGGACCATGTGTAGGTCTATCCAGCCGACTTTACATTACAACACTAGGGCGGACAACCCTGTGACTCTATCATACTTTTGCACCCCGTACCCACAATTCGTGGAGCTTTACAACAAGATTCGGTCAAAACTTGGGCTTTGAGTGCCAAAACATGCGTTGGGGGAATTCCATGCCCAACAGTGATTCTATTGGGGAACACTCTTATTTCCTGACTTTTCTCTCCTTGTTCCTAGATATCTCCCTCTCCAGGCATTCTTACTAGTTTTCATTCATATTTTGATCATCTTGTGTGCTTCCTGACCTCTTCTGCTATCCACAGCTTCAGAATAGACCCTAGCTTGACCTTTTTTGTACATTGATCCTCTATAACACACTTCCTTGTGTAATCCAAACTATTATAATGCTTCCTAGTCTCTGGCAGAAAGCATTAGTCCTACTGCCAATGCTGTGATTTTACTTCTGAGGAGCATTACTGAACCGTTATCTTGACATCCACCCTATTCTATGGCCTTGGGATTTGTAACTGTGAAGTTTTCTTGGTTGGTTGCTTGCATGGTCATTTTTACTTTTAGAGAATAACTTAATTGCATTTGATTTTATAAAAGGGAAATGAAAAAATTACTTTATATTTTTCTTTTTGCTGGTTTGTTTCTAATTATATTGGCTTAGTTGATAGAGAATTGTATCTCTGCATTTTGTGCTCGTGTTTTTTAATACATTTTGATGTGTATTTCTTAAATGATGTATAATATCTCCTTGTAATAAGCTCCCTTTGACCAAATCAAAAACTTAAAGAATTTTTCTTGAATGGTTTGAGTTAGAGTCTCATTGAACTCCATATGTCAATAGCCCATCGGGAGACACTAATACAATTTTACATAAACTCGACGCTTAATAAAAGTAATCAACAACTCTCTTTTTGAGATTACACATAAATTTTTTTAAGCTAGGCTCTTGGGCAAGGCAGTGGTGAGTAAACTGCCCAAGATCACAAAGTTGAGACTAATGTCATTAATGAGAGTAAAATTGTGTTACAATCATATCATCTGGGACCACTCCCCTCACAAAGGAGTTAAACGTGAGATAACATCAGAGTGTGAGAGAAGTAGCACGCCTTTAATTTCATTTTTGGTGGGTATTTTGTGTACAAGGGTTCCCCTCAGGGATATCGGAGTTGGGTCAGGGACTCAGGTATCCTACCCACATAGTGTACTATCTATGACAATGACCCCCTCGTTGGCGTCTTTGATATGAGGTAACCTTAGTGGCCAAAATTTTTAGGGATGAACACAAGGTGACTGGGGTAGGGTTCCCTAATACCTAAACAGATGAACCTACTTTCTATTTTGGCTTTTGAGAGGGTGTTTGCTTTCATGAGAGTGCTTGGCCCCTTCTTACTAAGGTTCCGATGAAGCTCAGGAGTAATCGTAACTATACATTTGGTCGTCACTCTCTTTTAGTAACTGTGGTATTGGATTTCATCTCCCACTAGTGGTCATTATCAAGGAGAGTTATGTTCCCTATATACTTATTGATTACCTTTAGAGTATTTTTTTATTTTTAGGTGGTGCATTGTTGACATTGCAAATACAAAAAATATAACTTAATTTTTTTTTATAAAATATATGTGTCACAATGGCTACATTTGATCCTAGTTATCTAACTACATGAAAAAAAGGTCTCCCTCCACTGGATCTAGAGGAACTATCAAGCCTTGGTGAGTTAGATTCTCCCTCTTCAAGTAATTAATCTCTAGTGTCCAACACTGAATCACATAACACTTCCCAAGACACCATATTGCCTCAAGACTTTTTTCACAAATGAGGTGTACCTCCTTACAATCCTCCCATCAGTGATCATCTTGGTCAAGTGTTGGTTCAGGTAGCACTTGTACCTGTCATGTCTTCATTGGTACCCACATCCAATATTGCTGCAGTGACTAATGGGTCATGGTCCTTTGTGGACAATTTCACTCCACCATCACTTCCCCCGCCCATTGTCAGTACTACATAATTGATTGGTCACTCTGCTATTTAGACTATGCCTAGTCTGAGCAACCTAGTTACATTAGTTATGAGTGGAATCCCGCGCATCCCAGTCTCCACCCCTTTCATGTCAAATCTTGGACCATTGGCTATCGCTCCTAGTAGCATTTTTAGAATGACTTCCTTCAGTAACCCTTTTGTTTGGAACCAAGTGCTAAGTTCTAACCCCCGGGTTTAGATGCCTGGGGGAAATGTTCCCAACATGGGCATACCGTTGGGGCATTACGGTTCCCCTTCTGCCTATAGGAAAACATGTTTCTTCACTAATCAACTTACCTCCTCGAAGTGGAAACTATTATAACATCAGTCATGTGCCTACTATAAACTATATGGCTAGCAATATCCCTTAACCTAGTCCTGTTATGTCCATTTGGGAACTCCCTCCTCAACCATAATTGAGTTAAGGGAGGCACTTTTTATCCTAGGGGAAACCAATATTCCCCCCTGACTTAATATCTCATATGGACTTCTATCATATATGATTGTACCACCACAACCAAGAAGTTATTATCCAATGAATCCCATGTATCATGTTGGAAAAAACTTGATGGGGGAACCTCTTGGTCCTTCAAGTCATCCTGCACCACCTTCGTCAGATTTGGGAGCACCTACATCTTTTCCTTTTCTGGAAACACTTGATATCCTTGAGCTATATAAGTTGACTAATGATCCCATCAATAAAAACTTGTGTTGGCCTCTAATCCCACACAAGATACCTACCAACATTCCAAACTTTGAAGGGAAACAAGGGGATGATTCAGCTATGCATGTCACCACCTACCATTTATGGTATGTATCAAACTCCATGGTTGATGACAGTGTTGGAAATAATACTAAGAAGGGGGGGGTGAATCAGTATTAGCAAATCAATAATATTTTCATTTCCATTATCAGATTCATATACGCTACATCAGTTAAGGCAACCCGCATGTATACGCAACTGTGTTTAATGCAACTAGTGTATATCCAGTAAACTTATGATTCAATAAGTTGATCTTTAATGAGTGCATCAGAACATTATTAACCATATAAATAGTAAACAGTTGTAGTAAAACAAAACATATCATCACACATAAGAAGCACACATGAACACCATGATATAAGGTGGAAACCCAATGTGGGTGAAAACCACCTGCTGCAATCGTCTCTATCTTCTTTTAATAAAAAAATTCTTTCTACAATTTTGTACTAGCATAGACTCATACCAGTACGCAGGCACCCACCTACAGAAGGCTACAACTTCCTCTCATTCTCAAGCTACTATTGGAAGCGAGCTACAACCCCCTAGCTCTTGTACTAGCCAATATGTTTATTAGTATGTAGGCACCGGCCTACAGTAGGCTACAACCTTCTCTTCTCTTCCAGGGACCACATTTCATAAATTTTTAGACTGGATCTATCAATACAAAATAATCACCACTGCAATACAACCATCAACTATATCTGCATCAACAATTTCTGAATCACCCAACCACTGAATCACTAAAACCCTGTTATCAAAACACAGTCACCAAAACATAGAGCAGAACCTAGAACTCTGCAACAACAACCTCAAACATCAAATCTCATAATGTATACACTACTTGGATGTGTCTAACCAGTGTGTGTATGGTGTTTCACCAAAGGGTACACACGTACAGATCTGAAAATAATTACTTATACCTTCGCTACAATTTTCAACTCCAAATATACCCAGAACATAAGATATAAAGGATAACACATGTGTACTATTCAGATATATTCATGATCCTACCATATAATGATAATTCATTTTAGTCTTCATGATCCCGTTCCATCAACCTTCATCAACCACATAGATGCACCCTTGGTTCAGATCAAGCAAAGCATCACAAACCCATAACCAACATACTAGATCTCACACTTCATCAGATATTCATCACTTGCACCCTTATGCTTTGGCCTAATGATCTCCTCCTCCTTTTATCGTCTTAGGCCTTACTCGATACCATGGTCCAAAACCACTTAGAACCAATACCTTGGACCAAATACCTGGGGTCAATAGGTCGGACAAGATATCTTGGACTAATACCATGGATCACAATACCATGGACCAAATACCATGGACCAAAACCAAGTTCTCCAACATGTACATGCCTTTTCTTGCATGAAAGTGAGGGTATACGCATACACGTCTTTTGGTCTGCTAACCCGTGTATATATGTAGCTGGGTCAAAGGGAACCTGAATATATCTCTTTTTCCAACATTCTGAGAGACTGAACTATGATTTGTCATCTGAGTGAGTTTCCATCAAAGACAACACTTGTGTCATACCTGTATCATAATGCCAACAATCTCCCCCTTTGGACTTGATGGCAACAACCACACCAAGTCACTCTCCCCCTTTGACATCAAGGGCAAAGGGCAGACCAAGATATTCTCTCCCTTGATATACATTCTGCTATCCATAGTCCCCCTGAGTACATGCTGAACTCTTTTATTGAGCTCCCCATTTGTACATGCCAAGATGTACCGATCCATCGATGCTCCCCCTGAGCACATGACTCTATACATACATCACCAATGACCTTCCTATCACCAAAGACTCATACATACATCAATCTCCCAACCAAGTGGGATACACCATTTTGACTCATCCACCCAACCAAGTGGGCATATACCAAATGTTTATACATGACTTAAGAAAACAAGAAATATTACATCATCCATCCCATGCATCGTGGGGTTACAACTCATGCCCTTACATCAAATGATATACAAAAAAGACCACCAATCTAATTAAGACCATGATAGTCATCAACAACTATCATACACCATATATGATCTGCACCATAATACCATTCTTTTGACCAACCAACAATAAGTAGCAAGATGTATTATAAGCATCATCACCGAAGACTTCTAACCATAATGCCAACAATGCATTATTTGAAATATATGCTCCCCCTGAACCTGTGCCAACCAGCATGATCGAACCATATCAGACTTATTTTCCTATTTTGCTGTTTTTTCTTCAGAGCTCCATATACATGACTTTGTAGCCTCCAACTCACGTATATACACGACTTATATTCATAATATCTGTGTATGAAAATTGGAATACTGAAGTTCTACATTTTCAGTTTCCCTTGTGTCTGTTATGTCTGCTAACTAAGTTATGCCACATCTTTCTGACTCTAATTTTGTCTTCTTCAATACCTGGAATTGTGATGATGTATGATACTTTTGCTTTGGTGTCCAAATTTTTCTCCTGCATTCCTTTACTTTATGTCCAAACTTGTTACATGCATAGCATCTTAGATGTTTCATATTCCTTTTATTGCAATCAATAGCTTTGTGACCAAACATATTGCAAGCAAAACAATATCCCTTAAAGTACCTGGAATATGATGATCTTTCTATGTGATGGTCTTGAAGCATTCTTCTTCTACATTTGACTACAACATGTCCAAGATTATGACATTCATAACATTCAACATTACTCATTGGAGAAAATAACTGTCTATCACTTCCATAGTTAGGAGTAAAAGATTTTCTTTGAAGAATTTATTTCCTTGGTTGCTGCTAAGGTTGACCACTTATCTCCTTGCTGATAATTTTAGATTTTTCATTAGAATTCCTTCCCTCACCTACTGAGCTAGATTCACCTTCAACAGTTTCATAAAAACCAAGACCAGTTTTGATAGCAGGGGATTTTTGACTACTAAGAATATCATCCAAAATCTTAGTACTATCTTGAAATCATAACAGTTTATCCTTTTCTTCTAATTTACCTTTTAAGATATTTACCTCAACTTGATATTGCTCTTCCTTTTCCAGATATTGCTTCTTCAAGATTTCTTCAACCTTTCTTCCTTCTTCCACTTGTTTCCTTAATTTGAGAATCTCATTTTATTGTTCTTCATCTGCTTGAGGTAGTTCTTCATTATGATTATTTTAAATATCTTCTTTTAGAGAGAGGATCTTAGCTTCAAGACTTTCATAGTAATTGGATCTATCTTTAAGTCTCTTGATTGTTGTACTCTTTTCACTTACTTCATTTTTTTAATGATGTCACTTCATCCTGCAGCTTTTGACATTGATCTTCCTTTTCCTTGTACTCCTTCCTTACTTTGTTTCCTTCCTCCAACTGAGCTTTTAATATGGTAACTTATTCTCTGAAGGCACCTTCCCTTTTGTTAAATAGATCTTGTTGATCTCTAATTTTATTTGCGAGTCTTTTAACTTCTCCCTCTATGTTTCTTTCACGATCACTTTAAATATCTTCAACATTTCTTGAACATATAAAAGTATCCCTAGACGACCAAAAAAATTTACCTGATACACCTTTTGCTTGTTCATCTTCAATCTGAGGTGATTTTGAATATGAATACTTGCTTCTAGCTAACAACCAACTGTCTCTCCTGTTGTCACTATTCCTTTGAGTTGTCTTCTTCTTATGAGGCACTTTCTTCTTTAGCTTCTTTCCCATTGTTTCTAGAGATCTCCTTCAAGCGATCAAGCTTCTACCAAAGGACCTGCTCTGATACCCAATTCCTTGGAAATATAATAAAGAGAGGGGGGGGGGGGGGGGGGTTGAAACAGTATTAGTCAAATCAATAAATTTTTCTTTTCATACTATGATTTATATATGCTAATTCAATGAAGGTAACTCACGTGTATATGCAACTGTATTTAAGGCAACCAGCATTATTCCAACAAACTTAAGATTCAGTTAATTCATCATATGTTGATTTTTAATTAGTGCATCAACACTTCATTAACCATATAAACAGTAACCATGTGCAATAATAATAGACCAAACCATCACACATAAGAAACACACATGAATACCAAGGTTTAAGGTGGGAACCCAATGCGAGACAAAAACCACTTGCTCTCATCTTCTTTTAATATAATAAAAACCTATTTACAATCTTCTACTAGTGTAGACTCACACTAGTACGGAGGCAACCACCTACAGAAGGCTACAGCCTTCTCTCGTTCTATAGCTTCTACTGGAAGGGAGCTACAACCCCCTAGCCTGTGTACTAGCCAATCTGTTTACTAGTACGTAGGCGCCGACCTACAGAAGGCTCCAACCTTCACTTGTTTTCCAGCTGCTACTAGAAGGGAGCTCCAAACCCCTGGCTCTTGTACTAGCCAATCCATTTACTAGTATGTAGACACTAACCTACAGAAGGAACCAACCTTCACTCATTTCCCAGCAGCTACTAGAAGGGAGCACCAACCCCCTAGGTCTTGTACTAGCCAATCCATTTTCTAGTACATAGGCACCAACCTACATAAGGCTATGACCTTCACTCATTTTCCAGTTTCCATTGGAAGGGAGATCCAACCCCCTGGCTCTTCTACTGGCCGATATGTTTACCAGGATGTAGATGTCCGCCTACAAAAGGCTATGACCTTCTCTCTTCCTCCAAGGACCACATTTCATAAATTTTTAGACTAGATACTCCTAAAACACAACACCACAATCTAAAGGCCTCGTTTCATGAAATTTTCATACTGGATCCATCAGTAACATTGAAGCTTAGAATCAATCACCACTACAATACAACCATCAAATATATTTGCATCAACCAATCACTAAAACTCAATCATCAATCTCTAAATCAAACAAAAATGAATCAATCACTAAAAAGCCATCATCACTGAAGCAAATCATAATCAATCAATCTAAACACTTAGAACACTATCACCAGAACACAAAGCAGAACCCAAAACTCTGCAACAATAACCAGATCCAACCTCAACTTCAAATATCATATTTCATAATGTATAGGCTAATTGGATGTGACTAACTAGCATGTATATGTGCTTTTACCAAAGCGAACCATCATACAAATTTGAAAATACTAACTTAAAAACTTCACACCTATTCCAGACTTCAGTCATACCCAAATCATAACATTTATAAAATAAAACATGCATCAGTATTTAGTTCTAGACTATCCATGATCACACCACATAATGATAATTGATTTTAGGTCTTATGATCTCGATCCATCATCCATCATCAAATCGCATCCCCCATCAACTGCTAAGGTTCATCCTTATTTCAGATCAAGAAAAGCAACATAAACCCATAGCATGCATATTTTCTTTTGATCTCATTCTTCATAAGATATTTATTTCTTGCCCACTTGGACTAATGATCTTCTCCTCCTTATATAGTTTTAGGCCTTTCTCAATACGTTGGACAAAAACAACTTAGGACCAATACCTTGGACCAAATACCTCGGTCCAAATACCTTGGGTCAAATACCTCAGACCAATACCTTGGACCCAAAATACCTTGGACCAAAACCTTGGTTTTCCAACATTTACACACTTTTCCTTCTGTGGAAGTGTGTGTATACGTATACTCTACTTTTGTTCTGTTAACCCGTGTGTATACGCTACTTGGACAAAGTGAACCAACATATACTTCTTAAACTACTCTCTTTCTTCAATCCCTGGAGTCTGGTCTATAATCCATTTTTGTTAACCTATTGCACTATGAAATATCATCTGCGTGAGTCGCCATCGAGGACAACACCTGTATCATAAAGCCAACACAAGGACCATTAAGACCCATTTTGGTGAGAAAGAAAGGATATTTACGAAGTTTGTAAGAAAAGAAAATCCTTCACTCCCCACCAGTACTATAATTGAAGGTTGACAACCTAAAGTGTTTATGTTTCCTATTATAGAAACATATGGAGAAGCAAGAATGTAAAAAAATTAACCCATTTATGCTCCAAAACTTTTATGATTTGATCATACAGGATCCCAACACTTTCATGTTTTATTTTTTTGTTGTATGCAGGACTTATGATTACACCACAAATGTGTAGAAGCTCAAGTTGTTTCCTTCTACCCTGAAGGATGCAACCCTCTAATGGTTCAAGAGCCTTGAAGGAAATAGCCTCACAACCTTGGATCAAATGCAACAACATTTCAACAACAAATAGCAAGATGATTGTATAGAAAGGGATACCAAATATGAAATCTTCACAATGATTCAGGAAGAAAATGAGGCTCTATAAGATTACGAGGAGGTACTACAACTAAGTTACAGAAAGGCACATAATTTCACTTTGGACCCAAAATCTTTAAAACTAGTACTATTGAGGGGAGTCAAATATGATCTGATGGAAACCATCAAGTTGTTGTCGAATGGATATATCTAGCAATTCACTTATGGTGAAATCAAACAGGTATTTAAAAATCATTAGAGAGCCACTAGAAAAACAAGTAGAGAAAGCAATATTTTGGTAAGTCTTTCTTCCTCGTTTGTGCTTACTAAGGATGAAATAGGAGGGATGTTAGAAGACATGAAAACCAAGATATTGAAAAAATATTCTATGCATATGGATACTTTATACATCAAAAGAAAACAAGAGAAATTAGAAAAAGCATTAGCCATATTTCCCCCAATGCATTAAAGACACTTGTTGACGGTGTTGGACCGCCAACATTTAGGGGATCTCCCTGGTATGAAGTCCCAACTAGACCTAACACTGTTTGGTGTGGGAGTCCCATCCAGTATGATGACCTGGTTGCCATTGTCTTAAGGATTTGCCTCAAATCTTGCTTTTCAACAGAAGAGAGTGGTTTGCTTTATCTTCGAGAAGAGAGGCTTGTGTGCCTGGTGAGTGTAAGTGCACTCGTGTTAATGGTTCTTTCACTGTGAGGGGAAAAAGTTGACTGTGAGTTCCAAGTTAAAAGGGATCAGTCCCAACTCAGCTAGGAACACACAATACAAAGGACATACATAGCTTTGGGCGAAGCAGTCTACCCAGATGCGAAAGTCATAACATACAAGGTAAGATAACACGTGCAACACTCATCGATCAATCTGAGACAAGTGCAACAGTTGTTACAACAAGTTTCTTGTGAAAGGTCTGTCTGATGTCTGGTAGAGTAGTTGGCACAGATGAGACAACATTAAGAGCATATAAAACACATTTCCATTAATACATTATGCATTACAACAAATGAATCAATTCATATGTAGAACACATGGTTAAAGCAACATACATTACAAGTGTTAAAGTTTAGTCTTACAACAAATACAATAAGTGTGTGAAATGTGCTGGCCTATTGATAGGCTTCTGAATTAAGTGAAAGTTCCAAGACACATCGTTACACCATACATCACTAACCCCATCAGTAGGGCGTTGGAGCCACTACTTACTACTCAAATAAAACATTACAGATTCTCTTGGCTACGTGGGAGGAGATGAGGTGAAAATTCCTTTCATGTACAAATGAGGGGGGTATTTATAGCCAAGGGTGAAACTGAACCTTGTGGTTGTTCGACTTCCATGACTTTTGACTTACATGACTCTATGTTCAACAAGTGGGTCTTAGATTTCCACGTTACATCACATTGATTGACAACAAGCCCATAGTGGAGATGTGGGAAACATAACTCATGACTTGACTCGACATTCCTTGACATGAAAAAGCTCATACATTTGTGTTGCTACCGGAGTGCATGTCAAGCTATAGTGTTGTTGAGTGATGGATGTCTTCATGGTGTATCATAGCTTCATCTCCACATGGAAAAGTGTGTGGAGTCTTCAATGGTCCTTGGTTCGCTTGATGAATCTCTAGCATGTTTTTCCTTGCTTTCATGTTGGAAGGCTTGAAAAACTCACTTGTTCGCAAAGCTACATGTTTGTCGCATTCATCCACTCCACATGCTTCATTCGTTCATCCACTAGTGAACCTGTCCATCTGCATGTTCTCCCTTCATTCATCCCGTTCATCGTCTTCACATGTTTGTTGGTGTACCTGTACCTACAGTCACTCATGACAAGAGGAAATCAAATACAAAACCTCCTAGTCTACCATGACACATGATCATTCGAATGCGGGTGACTAAGAGAGGTAGCGGGGCTATGATAAAGAATGATGGCTCTAGGCAACTGCTGATGAAAATTGTGCAAGATTCAATGAGGGATGGAGGAAGACAATATGAGTCAAGAGTGACTGCCTGCAAGGTCTGGCTTTGCTAGGAGGAAAAATTGAACGAATTTTTGGAGGGACAGTCTAGGCTGTAGGAGGGAAAGGAAGGCATGCTCTGCACATTTTCGAGAAGAAATACTCAGCAGGGGCTGGAAAACCAGATTTGTGTAATTTTATAGAGGAACAGGTTAGCCTCTATGAAGTGTCAGCAAGAAGGGATTGCACAATTTTTCTGGGGAATTTCCCGCGGGATTAGTAGCCAGACTTGCACAATTCCCAGAGGGAACTATGAGTTGGCTACTGGGGTCAATGGAAGATAGACTTTCACAATTCCCAGAAGGAACTGCCAGTTGGCTGTTGGGATCACTTGCATCCTGACTTACATAATTCCCAGATGGAGTTTCCAGTTGGTTGCTGGGGTCACTGGTAGCCAGACTTTCGTAATTCCCAAAGGTAACTTCCAGTTGGCTGTTGTGGTCACTAGCAGCTAGACTTGCACAACTCTCAGAGGGAACTGCTAGTTGGCTGCTAGGAGCTTTTGGCTGGGAAAACTGCACTAAAGCTAGAAGGTTAGCTTGCTGATCATCTCTGCATAATTTATGAGCTGAGTTGATTGATGGGCAATGGGTAGCCTACTCATGACTACTGCACAATTTCTAAGATGAACATACAGTTGATTGTCCGGGTGGCCAACATGAGTGCTTCTTGAGTTTTTTTTTGGGTAATGCTACTTGAAGGAACTAGCTTGGTGCTTCTACATTGTTTTGGTTGACAGTCGATCAAGTTGAAAGCAAGGTGATGGTTCAGCTGTCAATGACGATTATGGTCATCAAAACTTAACAAAATTGACTAAGTGTGTGAATAGTGGAAAGATGCAAAGGTGATCATAAGAACACACACTCACATGACTTGATGATGAAACCACTGAACCATGTAGACACACATGTTCAACATGACTGATCGACAATGCAAGCAACAAGCATGACACTCATGATTGATAATTCATGATCGAGATAACGCTTGCATGACAATGAATGTGACTCTGTGTGTGAGTGCGATAGATGCTTCATGGTGAAGACAAGAAACACATATGAATCGAAGACTTCGAGCATAACCAGAACACAGTTGCAAGCATGAATTATACATGAACATGTAGAGAGATGAGTGCAATAAATAAATAAGGTGAATGTAAAGACTCACACGGGCTCATAGATTGAACCTGGGTGTGTGCATTCATCAAGTGAAACACTTCAGGGGAGGCTTCGAAATTGACGGAGGACAAAATTTTGGAGGGTTTTTGTAGCCACCACAACACTTGGCAACACCCTAGTAGGACTCCAGCTTCCCTGTTATGGTTCGTTGCTAGCATAGGGCCTTGGTCTTTCAGGGAGTATTGAATCATTGTGAAAGTTACCTCAGTTTCCCCACTTACCCATGGACATACATGGTTCACCCTTTGTCAACTCAGTAAAACACAATCAAAAGTTCAACTTAGATCTAAAGATTTTGAATCCGAGAAGGGTAGCTTAGTTTGCGAGTTGAATATTTTTAGAGTATAAATTTTCATCTCTAGTGTTGCTCCACTACCAACAGGCCTAGACAGTACCCTGATGGAGTCACGTAGGAACACACACATTGATTCACTACCAACAAGCTTGGTTAGTACCCCGATGGATTTTCATGATTCACCTCTCTGCATAGGAAGCCTTTCTCTTCTTTCACCTTTTTATTTTTAAAGAGAACTATGCATAGGAACTTATTTATTTTTTGGGTGGAAGAGGGATCCTGACTTATTGAGAGCAGAAGAGGTTGTTCCTTCAAAGAAGCATGTAAGACCTCTGACATAGGTTTGTATATTTATATTTTTCCCCTTCTCCATTTCTACTAATTGGAGTAGCTTCAACGCACAGAGCAGAAGGTTGAGTACAGGCATGGGGTTTCCCAGTGTGGACACAGGTTCATGGTTGGACCAAAGCTTCCCTTACAAATGGTTCATATTTTCTGTCAAGACTTGATTAGTCAAAGATTGTAACCAAGCACAAAGAAAATGGACACAAGACTGGCCAAGTGTTGCAGTGTCACATGTCCCTTCAAATTTCAACCACATACTCTATTCAAAATCCAGAATGTAGTAATCAGCAGTACTTATTTTTAGAAAAAAAAAATAGTAATATACCAAACAAACAAAATGAACATGAACAAAATTATAAGTAGCATAAAACAAAGTAAAAGCAACGATAATAAGCGAAACAAACCAAATGAAACAACAACCAGCAAGTAGACAATGTAGAAGGCATGGGCGTGACCCGACCTAGTGAACTAATGTTTGAGGATTTGGCTATTTAACAAAAGGATTATTAATCCTTTCGTCAAGTGATTGAAAATTATACGTGTGTGAGCCAAGTTTCTCATGGACCAATGCTGGTCCACCGAGCTTTGCTACCAAAACCTAGTGGCATTCCAGAAAATATTCAAGTGAAAACAACACTACTGTCTCAAGAACTATGTGAAAAATGGGCTCAGATGATGGAACAGGGTAGTTGTTTTTATTCCAAGAAGGGTTTAAGTTATGAAATCAATGTGTAAGCGGATCTTCCAAGATTTATTATGTGAAGGATTTAAATCAGGATACCAAGTATGATGATGAGCTTTGCAAGCAATCCAACCACTTAAAATATTAGTCAATCTATTCGGTGAAAGGAGTGAAGACAACATATATGTGTTACATGTTCTTTGTTGTAATGTCTTGTCTTCTCCTTTACCTGGAATCTCATGTTCGATTGTTCGCATATAGTGGGTACTCAAGTCATCATCTACTCATGTAAGCCCATCTTGGTATTGTTCGATCAAGCGGTCAATGATTAGTCATTGCTATAGTGTGAAACTTGCACCGAGATTAACCATCTTTGGATCATGGTGGATTCCCAAGTTGCTCTGTTCATTCATAGTGTTGGTCCTCTATGTGTTATGCATGAGTTCTTCAGCATCATTGTTTGTGACTCCAAACTTCAAACAACTTGAAATCATGCATTGCTCATTGTTTTGGATGGCTGAGATTCACTCAGTCCTTGAGTCATCATGTGTTCCTGATTTATCAAGACTTATGGTCCACAACATGTCTGTACATGAACCATTTGGCATGTTGGTATTGGTGCTACTACCAATGTTGCTAATACTGCTTTTATCAGAAAAACAAACTATTCAAGTTTCATTATCATCAGTTGGGTGAGGAAGGAGTCCCAACTGCTTATCTAACGATGTTGATGTAGGCCATGTAGGCTAACACTCTAATGTCTTTTCTAGGAGGCAATTGCCAAACATGAGTTCTGCGAAGGCTAATGGTTTGTTATGACCATGAAGGGGAGTGACATTATGTTTCATATACCTCTTGGATAAGACCTGGATTTGGTTGCACCTACCTTGTGTGGAAGCCACATGTGACAACAATCAGTAGAAAAGTATCTATTGAGTAGCATACCATATGTTTCGGTATGTCCACAATAACTATGTTGATGAACTGGTGGACTCGACTGTCATGAGATAATCAGATGATTACATCTCATAGGTCATCAATGGTTGGTAATGATGCTTTATCAAATTGGATGATTCTCACAGATGTTTTGCTCCATCGTGCGTTGATCTTCTTAGCAATGGAGAGTGGCATGACATTAGTTGTCGCGCCAGAATCAACCAAACAATTGTGGACATTGTAGTTGAAAACTTTGAATGAAAGCAGGAATGGGGAGCAACATGAGTTTGCTTCTTCCATCTAGAGTGTATTCAGAACAGTGTATAGTGATCCGAGAGGTGTGCATGCTCCCTTGCTGGTAAAGGTCACGTTGTCTATTTCTATTTGTCCCAATGCACAAAGCAGGATATCTCGCTAGCTCTAGACTTTGGCTAACTCGAACAAACTATTGTTCACTCGAGTTTCCTTAATGTAATCGAATATTTTTTAGTCCATAGGTGGTAGACTCATCGAGGTTTCCGGGGTGGAATGGATGCTTGTGATGTCTGGTGGATTGTTCTACAACTTGCTGCTCACGGATGTTTTCTTATCCATCTCTATCTTCCCGAACTTGATTTGTGTTTGTTGCTTTGAGGCAGATGGTCGATAAGCCTTCTTTATTAGCCATCTCACTTTATCTTACATCTCCTCAAGTGTCAAAGGATCCCCTTTACTCGTAAGATTGTAACAATCATTTTGCTTTTGGGACTGCTTCTCAGTGTTCATCTTTGAGACTACTTGTGAGCACTGATATGCATTCACCACATGCCCAAAACTTGGTCCTTCATCAGGTGAAACCTCTTCATTGTCATCAATGTGTTGGTTGCTCCTCTATGCTTCTATCCACGTCCAGTGTATGAGTACAGAGAGAGGTAACAACTCACTTCCAATCTAAACAAGAGTTCTCGGGGTGAAATTATTCATGGAAGGAACATTACTTAGGATCAGCGCATTGATCAAGTTGGAACATAGGCTTCTACGCAAATTTGGAACTGAACTGATTGTTACTTGATGAGTCGGTTGATGAACTACTTACCTATCTCTATCTGGGGAGATGACTGTTCGCGAATGTGTCTGTGTTCCATTTCTTGAGTTCGAACATTTCGGTGGTCAAGTTCTTGACAAGGTGAGTGAGGGTCTCAATGTCAGTTGCTTCCTTGTCTCCCCCTTTGCTCGCCATTACTTGGGGTTTTCTACTCACATTCGTGGAGTCTTTCATTGATCCATCATCCTTGATGACTCCAATCTCACGCAAGTCTTTCTCAACAACAATAGTGTTGGGTGTGGAGCCTAATTATCTTATTTATTTAAAGGTATCGCCACATTGCACCCTAGTTCATAATGTGGCGGCAACACCACCCGTAAAATGTATGCTGCAAAGGGGGTCCAAGGGGGGTGGCTATGATATTTCAGAGGCCCCCTTGGTGGGGGATCGAGGGTAATGCCCCTAAATCTAAAAATAGATGTAAAATTGCCTTGTAAAATGTTGTAATTTTGTAGTCAATCTGGGCCGTTCACAAGACGGAGATCTCACTATAGAAGTTATGTTTAATTTAGGGTTTTTTTCCCTAGAAGGCAACCCCTCACTATATATGAGGGAATTATATTGCGTCTATGTAGATATGTATTCTAAGTGAGAAAGAGAGAGGAGATTGTGTGAGAGTGAAGAGGGAATTAAAACGGATCTGATGTAGGTTGTATCTCTTCATTTTGTTGGATAATATAAAAGAAAGGACTGGTTGCTTCTTCGTGGATGTAGCCCAAATTGGGTGAACCACATATATCTGTGTCTCTCTTGTTTTATGTGTTTATATTTCTGCAATATATAATTTTCTAACAAATAGCCTCTTCGTAGCTTTCTAATAGTGTTTCCTTCGTAGCTTGCTTGACGAACTATGCAATGGTAGTTGGTAGTGTAGACGTTTAATAGTCGAAAGTGATGGAGTCATGAGGTTTGGTGTCTGCTACAAAAATTTTCAAAATATGCATAAACCTCTGATTGAAGTCTTTCACTTTCTCTTTTCCCTCCATCCTAAGGCTTCACAATGCTTTGAGTAGCATGGTTACGGTCTTGTCATCAACAAAGTTTTCAAGGAACATATGTTTGAAAGAACCCCAGTTTTGTATGGAGTTGGGTGGAAGGCTTTGATATCAAGTATCTGCACAGCCATTTAAGGTACATGGAAATAGTCTACATGCCATGTCATCATAACATACCTGAAGGGTCTGTAGTTGTAGGTAGAAAATGTCTAAATGGTCTTCTGCCTTCACCATGTTGTTAGGGTTGAACTTGATGTTCATTCTCTCTGCTCGCTTTGACATCTTGTGCAAAACATCCAGGAGAGCCAACGGTCCCTGAGTCATCGATTCAAGATTTGGTTTAGCCATCTCTTCATCATCTTCATCCTCTCCATCTTGTTCCTCTCCTTCAAAATATGATGGTTCTGGATCTAAGTCTATCGGTTCGTCTTCACCTCAACTTCCTTGGTTGCTTTCCCCTCCGCCTCTTATACCGTAGTTTGATCCTAAGAACACAAGAGTTCCTTGTTCATCTTCAAATAATATTGGAGGTTCCTCTCCATCTTCAATAGCTTCTTCCAAACATTCAAGAGTAGCAAGGACTGCTTCTTCCACCGATGATACAACAACCCCTATGGGAGTGGCTTTTGGCTTCTTTGATGCATGTGGAGGATATTGTATGCCTGGGATCAGTTCGAATGCTTTCAAGAACTAGCAAGTGATGGGACAGATAGAGTGAAGGTGCTAATATGAAATCTCTTGTTCAATTCTGGGAGGTGAGGAGTAATCAACTGCTAAGTCATGTGAGAGGGAGTGCGAGTTACTACCTTGACCATATGGTTGATGAGTGAGTGTGAAGGGAATTTCATCCATGTAAAATTGGTTTCCCTCCTTCTAGTGCCAGAAATGTTGACAGTGCTAGACCCACCAATGTTCAAGGGATCACCCTCGTATGAAGTCCGAACTAGACCTAACACGTTTGGTGTGGGAGTCCCATCTGGTATGATAGCCTGGTTACCATTTCCTTAAGAATTTACCTCAAATCTTGCTTGTCAACATAGGAGAGTGGTTCACTTTGTCTTCAAGAAGTGAGGTTCACGTCCGTGGGGAGTGTAAGTGTACTTGTGGCAATGGTTCTTTCACTATGAGGGGAAAAGGGTGAAGGTGAGTTCTAGGTTGAAAGGGATTAGTCCCAACTCGGCTAGGAACACACAACACAATGGACATACAAAGCTTTGGGTAGAGTAGTCCACTCGGATGTGGCAATAACAACATAAAAGGTAAGATAACATGTACAACACTCATGGCTCAGTTCCAGACAAGTGCAACGGTTGTTATAGCAAAGTTCATGTCAAAGATCTGTCTGATTTTTGGCAGAGCAATCGACATGGATAGGACAACATCTAGAGAATATACAACACATTCCCATTAATAGATTATGCATTACAACAAATGAAATAGTTTAGATGTAGAACACATGGTTAAATCAACATTCATTACAAGTGTTAAAGATCAATATCATAATAAATACAATACATGTGAAACGTGATGGCCTGTTGAAAGGCTTCTAAATTAAGAGAAAGTTCCAAGACACATCATTACACCATACATCACTCAATAACCCCACCAATGGGGTGTTGGAGCTACTACTTACTCCTCAAAGAAAACATTACAAACTCTCTTGGCTATGTGGGAGGAGCTGAGGTGAAAATTACTTTCATGTACAAATGAGGGGGGTATTTATAGCCAAGGGTGAAACTAGCCCTTGTGGTTGTTCGGCTTCCCTCTTGACCTTTCGACTTCCATGAATTTCCAAATTACATGATGCTATGTTCAACAAATGGGTCTCTTGGACTTCCATGTTAGATCACCTTGATTAACAACAAGCCCATAGTAGACATGTGGGCAACATGACTCATGACTCGACTCAACATGCCTTGACATGACAATGTTGGTACATTCATGTTGTTGTTGGAGTGCATGTTGAGCTATAGTGTTTCTGAATGATGGACGTCTTCATGTTGTATCATAGCTTCACCTCCACATGGGGAAGAGTGCAATTCTTTGATGGTCCTTTGTTCACTTGATGAAGCTCTAGCATGTTGTTCCTTTCTTTCATGTTGGAAGTCTTGATAGGCTCACTTGTTCGTGAAGGTGCATGTTTGTAATGTTTGTCCACTTCTCATGCTTCATTCATTCATCCACTGGTGAACCTATCCATCTACATATGCTCCCTTCATTCATCATGTTCATCATCTTGACATGTTGATTGGTGGACCTATACTTGTAGTCACTCATGACGAGATAGAATCAAATCGAAAACCTCCTAGTATACCATGACACATGATCATTTGGATGCGGGTTCTTAGGAGAGGTAGCAAAGTTGTGACATGGGATGATGGCTTTGGGTAATTGTTGATGAAAACTATGTAAGAGTCACTTAGGGATGGAGACAGACAATCTGAGTCGACAGTGACTACCTACAAGGTCTGCCTCGGTAGGGAGGCAAAATTACACAAATGTTTGGAGGGATAGTCTAGGCTATAGGTGGGAAAGGCAGGCATGCTCTACACATTTTGTAGAATGAACAGTCAGTAGGGGCTGGAAAGCCAGATTTGCACAATTTTCTAGAGGAACGGGTCAGGCTACATGAAGGGTCAGTAGGCAGGGATTGCGCAGTTTTTTTGGGGAACTACCCAGGAGACTAGAAGCCAAACTTGCACAATTCCCAAAGGGAACTTCCAGTTGGTTGTTGGGGTCAATGGTAGCCAGACTTGCACAATTCCCAGAGGGAACTACCAATTAGCTACTGGGATCACTACAAACTAGACTTACGCAATTCCCAGAGGGAACTGCCAATTGGATGCTAGGGTCACTAGCAGCCAGACTTACACAATTCCCAAAGGGAACTGCTAGTTGGCTACTGGGGTCACTCGCACCCAGACTTGCATAATTCAGAAAGGGAACTTCTAGTTGGCTGTTGGGATTTGCTGGTTGGGAAAACTACACTAAGGCAGGAAGGCCAACCTGCTGATCATCTTTGCGCAATCTCTAAGTTGAGCTAAATAATGGGTAGCAGGAGACCTTCTTATGACCACTTTACAATTTCTAAGATGAACAGTCGATCATTTGTCCAGGTGGCCAGCATGAATGCTGCTTGAGTTGCTTGCAGGCAGTGCTGCTTGAAGGAACTAGTTTGGTTCTTTTGCATTGTTCTGGTTGACATTCTATTAATTCGAAAGTAGGGTGATGGTTTCGTTGTTAGTGAAGATTTTGGTTGTCATAACTTCACCAAAAATGACTAAGTGTGTGAATAGTGGAAAGACACAAAGGTGATCATACAAATACACACTCGTATGACTCGATGATGAAACGACTGAAAAATCCAGACACACATGTTCAACATCACTCACTGACAGTACAAGCAAAAAGCGCAACACTCGTGATTGATTAGTCATGATCGAGACGACACTTGCGTGACAGTGAATGTGACTTTGTGTGTGAGTCCAATAGATACTTCATTGTGAACACAACAAACACATATGAAGCAAAGACTTTGAGCATAACCAGAACATAATTACAAGCATGACTTATACATCAACATGCAGAGAGATTAGTGCAATAAATAAGCAAGGTGAATGTAAAGACTCACACAGGCTCACAGAGTGAACTCGGGTGTGTGTAATCATCAAGTGAAACTCTTCAAAGGAGGCTCTGAAATTGATGTAAGCCAAAATTTTGGAGGGTGGTTGTAGCTGCTACAACAACACCCTAGGAATGAATTTATTTTAAATTTCATAGAATTATGCTTTGTATGTGAATAAAATCATTCTATTTATAAGTTTCCATCTTTTCTAGGTTTGAAGGTTGTGTAGCAAGGAGCAGAAGCAAGCATGGAGCACTTGTCTTTGTCAACTACAGGACACCCCAAGCTCCAAGACAATTCCAACAAGATATGAACTTCTCTTCTCATTTCAATCCTAATTATAATGCTTAATATTATCCTTGGTTCCATCCTATACGTTCACCCTAGCCTATTCCCACTCCTTGTCTATACCCCCCTTAATCTGTTTTTCCACCCTTCTAGCCATATTCCAATCAACCTCTTTAATGGGGTAATCCATAATAAGGATAGAGGCCCTAGGTGACCCACTCAATTTCTCTAATACATCCTCCTTAGAAACAACAAGTGCCCCAAAATGTTTCTCTTAAACAACCCTAGATGCCTACTCATTGAAATCCCAATCTCAAAAATAAGAAGAATTATCCAATATACAATGGGGAGGTTGCTTATCAAAACTATTATGTACAAATTCAAGAAATCAACCTTAGGTCAAGGAAGGTTCTCCCAGATGTCCATCCACCATCTCCTTATGAAAATATTGAAAAGGAGGAGGATATTGTTCTTAAGGTCATTCATAAGAAACACCCTATACCGAAAGTTTGTTAACCCATAAATGAAAAACCCCAAAAGAAGATTAACTGCTGGGATAATTGAAGAATCTATGTGTCAAAATTCCTCTCCTAAAATTTATCAAATATGTTCCCATATATAAAAATTTCATCAAGGAAGAATGTCTAAGAAGGCCTCTAAGGAAGAAAAGAGAGTCCCATACTATCAATGTCATTGGGAAACTAGTCTACCTAATGCTTGGGTGAGTAATCATCCCCAAGTATCTACATCCTGGAAGTCCATTAGTATATGTGCATATAAATAGCTTTGAAGTTCCAAACAATTTCACTGATCTAGGAGCTACAAACAATGTCTGAAACCATGTTTAGACTTAATCTCCAACAGTCCTTAAGAAATACCACTACTATGTTGCAGTTGATAAACAAATCCAAGTAGCACCAGAAGGAATAATAAAAGATGTAATGTTCTCTATATATTCTTGGGAGTATCCCATAAAATTCCTTACCCTCCATCCTAAAACCAAGTTCAATGATTATCCACTCATTCTGGTGAGACCACAGTTATCTACTACTAATGCATATATGAGCTATAGGGATCGAAACATGATAATTACCAATGGGAAATCCAGAAAAATAAAATCTTGTATTATAACCCTGATCTCAACCTCTTGATGAGGGTGAAATTTATACATGGATACATGAAGAAGAAGAAGAAGAAGAATATTCCAACCTCTTATCACCCAATCATGCGTGTACAATAGAAATGACCCTTAGCAACAAACATGATGATGAAGATGATTTAATTAATAATTTTCTACAAAAACCAATCTTAATATCATCGAGAAACTAGTCGATCTAATTATTGGGTGGGTAATAATCCCCAAGTATCTATATCTTGGAAGTCCAGCAGTAGATGTGCATATTAATAGAATTACCTTCCAAAAAACCATTGACCTGGGATCCATAGTAAGAGTCTAAGAGTCCTCATTGTTGATAGATCCATAGTAGCACCAAAAGGAATAATAAAACATGTAATGGTCTCTATAGATTCTGGGGATTATCCCATAGAATTCCATGTCCTTCAGCCAAAAACGTTCCCAAAACCAAGTTAAATGGCTATCCACTCATTCTAGGAAGACCGTGGTATTGCTAATTCACAAGGGTTGGAAACAAGAAAATCACCAATGGGTAGTCTCAAAAAAAACTTGTATTATATCACCTATATCAACCTCTTGTTGGGGATGAATTTCCTATATGAATACAAGAAGAAGTATAAGAGCATTTTGTCCTCTCATCACCCTATGTGTACAATAGAAACCACCCTTAGTAGTAACTAGGTGGATTGAGATGATTTAAGTGATAATTTTGTACAAAAAGCAATATCCTGATGCTATGAATATTGATGGCTAAAAGAAGTGCCATCCCTAGAGTAGCCTACTTGTTCCCAAGAAATTCTATGGGAATAATTATTGACTATTGTTTTTGTTCAAAACGAGGTGAATATGAAAGAAACTAGCCCCTCCAAACTGTTGAAAATTAGCTCATCACTTTTAGCTATTAAAAATGATTAATTTGGTGTTGTCTTAAGGGAACACACTGATGCACTTGCATGCAATTATAATGGTATGAAAGGGCTACATCCCTCTATTTTCACTCACCAAATACACATAAAGGAATATAAAAATAATGTTTTCTAGTCTCAAAGGAGAATGAAGCCTACCATAATATATATTGTGAAGGAAGAATTTCATAAATTACTAGATGCAGGCTCCATATATCCAATTTTAGATAGTGAATGGGTATCTCCTTTGGTTATTGTTCCTGTAAAAATGGGAAAGTGGAGAATCTGTGTTGATTATAGGAAACCTAATAAATCCATAGGGAAAGATAATTTCCCCTTTCCCTTCATTGACCAAGTACCTGATGTGCTTGATGAACCTCTCCTTAAGCGATGAAAAATGTGTGTTCCTAATGAATGAGGTAATTGTTCTAAAACATTTTTTATCTTCAAAGGAATTCAAGTGTTATATATCTCCATGCCAAGGAGACTCAAAGTAGTATTTAGCTAAATCTACATTATGTTGAACAGTGCCACTAGCATTGGACATAGCTAAAGAAATTGTCAGGCCATGGCTAACCTAGATCATGTGAAAAATAATTATGACTACCTATTGTCTACATCTCCCTCCTAGGGATTTTGTTTATCCTCCTACTCTTTCTTTGCTAGTTTGTGTTGGCATTGATGTCAATTGTGGTGCATGGATGAGATGATTATGTCAGAGGAGATTTTCGACATGGTTATACAAAATTGAATGGGAAACTTATTAGGAAAACTATTGTTAGATATCAGGGGAGTGTTCTAGTAGTTGCAACCATTACTTGAGAACCACCATAGTAGAAAAATAAGTGATGGAGATTTAAAAATGTGACTACTATGATTGCTAGATGTTGCTTCCTAGCTCAAGATAAGAAAGGAAGTTTATATTTTGAGGCATTTTGAGTGAAGTCGATCAGATTAGTTGGATTTGAAAAGTTCATATTTGGATATTCCTCAAAAATACCTTAAAATGGTATATGGAACTCATCAAATATCCTAAAGGGTTGAGGAGTTATGGTAGTTTGAATTTTGGTAGCCAATTAAGGAAAAGGAGTCTAGGTCATTTCTAGCATGGGTGTTGTTTTGCAAATTTTTGAGTCATTCTAGTGTGGGATTTGGTCCTGATGGAATTGAAGAGGTGCAAGGTGAAATGTCCCAAACCCTTGAACATATGTGGGACCCAACCTGTCTAGTTTGAACATCCAAGTCCTTTTGCCTATTTACAGTGTAGATTAAGAAACAACTCAAACTTCTCCATACTAAGACAAAAACATTTTCCAATATTTTAATGTGTTTTGGGCATTTTTCCCTAAATTTTTATAAGAATAAAGAGACCTCAATTTAGGCTATCATGGTCATTTAAGCTTTGAAAGCCTTCAAACCTTTGGAAAGTTGAAAATCACATAGAACTATGAACCGTGAGTTAAGTACCTTTTGGCTAAGGCAGTGTTCTAGCCTCTGGGCATGTGTTACCTAGGTGCTAGACATTTAAGGTGAAGAATTTGGTAAAATAGAGCACCTCTAGTTATTTATCCATGGTCATAGCAACAAATTGTATGCACAATGATTGAGTTACTACAGGCATAAACAAGGAAATTTGGGCATCAAAATTAGTTATGGAGAACAAAAGGAATTTGTTATATAATCTCGACACCATGGACTACGTCAAATAGAAAATTTGATTGCTTATGATGAAGTGATGGATAACAAGTCATTAAGAAAGTAATGAGTGTTAATGATTACATGTTAGTTCTTTAGTAACACAGCTAAATCATGAGTTAAATAAAACACCTGATAAATTAATGTGAGGTATGAATTTGTTAATTCTATAAAAAAAATACTTATCATAAGGAGAAGATACATGTTGATTTCCTAGAGAAATTCATGTACAATAGTCTTAAAAGGAAAAAAAATTCAACAAAAATTTAATAGTTTCCCCATTGGAGATCAAAAGCTCTGATAAATCAATGGCAAGATTGAACTAGTAAATATAACACTGTAAATGAAGACCATCCTCTGAGTAAATAAACTATAGGGTTTATGAAATATAGGATGAGTTAGATAAATAGTTTTTGTTATAATTAATAGGTTGAGATTGTCTAAAGAATGAATGCTGAGAGAAAACAACAAGTTAGTTTAGACAATGCAGTGATTTGAAGGTAATCCCATTGAATCTTGGGGGACAAGACAATGTGCATGCTAAAATACCTTTTTGAGCCTTGGGACAATCAATGAAGATGGTCCTTAAGCTAAGTGTGGTTAATAAACTAGAGAAAATTATGGTTGTGCAATGTGGCATTCAAATAGAATGTAGTTGAAGATGAAGCTAAAAAACGTGCAACCATCCAAGAAAGAAAGGTTGTCAACTATGGTGAAAATAAGAAACACAAGTGTTGAGTGCACATAGTAGAAGTCTAACCAGAGTGAGAGTGGAAAGTGAAGGTATGTGAGCTTGATATGTAGAGATGGTTGAGAGTCACCATAACATAAACTAAATGAATAGGCCAAGTGTATAAGTGTGATGTTGTTGAGAGAATGAGCGGTGCTTGGAGATAATGTTTCTATTGTGTGTGTGTTTATAGACACCAAGATAAGTTGTTACACTATTGGTGATTGTTTCATAAGACAAAAAGATAATTGAAGTTTTGTATTAAGATGAGCGATATAGATATATGAGAGTATTAAATTCAAATAAAACACCTCTGGGCATAGTTTGGAATTGTTGGGGTTGTGTTATATTATTTCCACGACTAGCCCACGCATGGGGGAGTGACGGGGGGGTAGTAGCCCCCCTTATACATTTCGCGAGGTGTTGCTGGGCGGTCATAGGGGAGGTGGCTACCCCCCTTGTCGGGGGGGTATGCAGGGGGCGTACCCCCCTACACGGGGTCTGGGGAAGCACCCCAGGAAAAACATTTTGAACTCTATATTAGTTGGCTGGACCTACCTATGGTTTTATGCATGGATTTCGTACATGGTTTTGGGCATGATGGTTTACTGCCCATGCTATTTTGAGGATCTTGTCAAGGGAACTATGGTTATGTTCTAATCCAGGATTAATGGATTGGGGTTCATGGATGCTTCAACATGTATATATATGTATTGTAACATTAAAAGGAACATAATGAAAAATTGATTTGGTAGTCCTAGTTTTGGAATCTAGCAGAAATCTTAGTGTATATATGTTTTATGTTTTATGCACTAGCCATTGTTTTTATCTATTTTTTAGAATTCGTATGCAGGTAATTTTTGTACAGGGTTAAAACCTACATTTGGTATTAGACTTGTTTTGGCTTCAAGGGGATGCTGCTGAGGGGTTTTTGCTCGAGCCTATGGTAGACCATGTTCAGCGGGAGATCTGTGAGATTGATGTTTGTGGTTGAAGAAGATGGTGAGTAATGGAAATATAGAGATCGAGAAATTTAATAGTCAGAGTTTTGAGTTGTGGAAACTCAAGATGGAGGATTTGCTTGTGGATAAATATGAATGGATCATGGTAGATCTGATTACTAAACCAACAACAATGTTAGCTGAAGACTCAGTGAAGTTGGATCATAAGGCAAAGAGCATAATACAATTGTGTGTCTCAGATTCAGTATTGCTGAATGTATAAGGGGAAGCTTCGGCGAAGGCTTTGTGGGACAAGTTAGGGAATTTGTACCAACCTGTTGTGGCCACCAACAACCCCCCCCCCTTATATAGTGTTATTGTTAATACTAAATAAGTGGGGACCCTTAGTCAAAAATTTAAAAAATCAATTAGTGCTTATATTTCCTTTTGGATAAAGCTTACCATCAAGAACTTAGGAAAATACCTTTGAAAAATCTAAAAAAGCTTAAGTTTCATGATAAAGGAAGTAAAGTCACTCCTTAAGAAATATCGCATTGCACAAAGAATGATAGGATGCCTTCTTATGAGCTAAAATTTTAAAAAATGCGAGATTGCGACGTGAAACTCCATCGCATCGCATGCATCAATGAGCACTCACATTGGAAAACCTCAAAATTGCTGATATGCAATATCGCATATCGCATATCGCAAAAACACATAAAATATACATAACGATTAAGCGATCGTGCGATATTGCGATCTTGCGATCTTGTGATGCAGTGATAATGCGATGCAGCAATATTGTGATAATACGATGTTGCAATCTGCAATACTGCGATGCAAATCACAGAATCATTCCATCACAGATTTTCCTGACTCAATATTCAAAAAAGCTTTTTCCATAAAACAAGAACTGGTCACGCGCTTTAATGTTGATTAATGAGTTATATGCCAGTTGTTAATAAAATATGGTTTTGTGTTTGTCAAGGAGCTAGTTCACGTAAGGTGGCATGTTTTTGCATATCTTTGGCATTTAAAGCTTTCTTGTCATTATTTCTATCATTACTTTCACCTCATTTTTAAACTGCAAGAACGAAGAACAAAAGGTTATACAAGACAGTATGCAGGCTACTATAAGGAATAAAGGTAGGAGTCTAATTTCCATCTGGGAAGGCGCACCTAATCTACTTGGGGAAGAGAATCCTAAGGTAATGGATTTGTGGCTACTACAGGCCCATCATGGTTGGCTGAAACATCAGTTACAGATTTAGCTCATTCATTCCTACACTTGATAGCAGCAAGGCCCTAAATTCTCACATACACAAACAATGTTGATAACAGAAATGAACAGTTTAAGACTCAGTTCAAGAGCTTACGGAATCATTATCTTCACAAAGTTTGAGCTTTATATCTCCCAAAAGGCACAAAAGGCGAAAAACGCGTCAAGGAAGTCTGAATCAAGAAACAGAGGCAGTTTCCGATGTGCGATTAGAAAATTTCTCGAAAAGGAAAGCTTCCAATTGCTCAATTACTTGCAAACCCCAAAAAATTGCAAGAGGCGATGCTAGAAACAGAAAGCTAAAGAAAAGGCAGAAGCAATTTCAGGGTTAATCAAGTTAAATTGGGAGTAATACTGGGCATACATGTTAAATTCATATAGTCAGTGGATGATTCCCAAATACATCATCAATTTTGCCGAAAAGATGGTGCCACATCTTGCTAATTTCGTTTCACAGCACAATTATAAGCCGAAGTCAGTCGACCGACTCTTCTCAGGCAATGATGAATGCTTGCGATATTAAGGAGCAAATACATAAATAGTTAGATGTTAGATTTAATTTTAGAAATAGTTTACCTTATTTTTGCTTAGAAAAAGGATGGTCATTTAAACCGCATCCTAAATTTTTGTAATAAGTTATTTTTAGTTTTAGTTAGTATTATTTAAACCCTTCTCATGCATTTAGAGAAGGGTCCAGAAATTTCTCAAAAACGTGTCCTCAGAACATGCACTTTTGCACCCTTCGAGGAGGTTTTGATGAATGAATGGAATAGGATTTGTTGATGTTTGCATTTAATATCTGCTACTGATGTTGCACTTCTGTACTCTTAGTGGATGTTAGATCAAGGAGAGATAAATCATTGTCGCTTGAAGCTCATGAGTAGGATTAGTTATAAATGGTATTTTTATCTCTTAACCATTTCTGCTTATGTGTTAAAGTGATATTCAGTTTTAGTTGTTTATATATTAATGTGTGAATGCCTAAGTTATCATTTGGCACTTTTGTATGGTGATAACTATTTTTTTATGCTTAATGTATGAATAGCTCATTATGTGATATGTTTTTCACAATTGTTTCGTCTAACTTTCTATACAAAGTGGTTCATCTTTATTGAATTCTTTTCTCGTAATAGCTGAATGATATTTATTACCAGTTGTTATTTGAAATATTTTTAGATCCCATAATAGAAGAATCACACCCCGGGTTAGTATAGACTTAGAGGTTTTTGTTTATTAGAATACAATAGCATAGCACTAGATTAAAGTTAGAATTAGAACATCTTAATTAGGAATTGTTAGATCAGAGACATCAAATTCTACACACACACTCATAAATTGGGAAATTGGTCCCATATCCCCAGTCGGACCCGCTATACCAAATGGATAAGGAGCTGCCAACCAAGGTCCGGACTGGGTGGGTATTCCCCTTGTTGTAGGCACGATTTTCGGGGCTTCAACACAACCTAAGTCTCTAGTGAATAAATTGTTCCTATGGAAAAAGTTGTATAACCCGAGGATGAAAGATGCAGACTTGGTAACAGAGCATCTAAACGCATTTAATATTGTGGTAATCTAGTTATTATCTGTCAATATTAAAATTTCAGATGAAGATAAGTGCATCAGTTTTTTCTATTCTCTACCAGATTCGTGGGGTAGTTTGTTTGTTGCAATATGTATAAATGCAACTACCTTGTAGTTTGATGAAATAGTCTCATCCTTGTTGTCAGAGGAGATGAGATGAAAAAATATGGAGGGCTAGAATGGTGATGCCTTGTCTGTATGAGGATAGTCCCAGAATAGAAACAAAATAAGTCCTCGAGTGGGAGATCTAAATCTAGAGGGATATGTAAATCTCGAGGAAACTTGTAAAGGTGTGCTGGAAATGGAGAAGGGATGGGCACTTAAAAAGGGGCTATAAATCTAAAGCTCCTTGGCAAAGGAAAGGGATTTTATGATGCTCCTTCTATAGAGGAAACAACCACCTCATATGAAGGTGGGTATGTGTAGTTGTCTTCTTCTTCAAGTAAACATATAGATCATGAGGCATGGTTGATTAACTCAGGTGCATCCATTCACTTCACTCCCCATAGAAAGTGGTTTTGCGAGTATGAGAAATATGATGGTGGTGATGTCTTCTTAGGGGATGACAAGAAGGCTAGAATCGTTGGTCGTAGAACAATCAAATTGAAGTTGCAAGGTGAACGGATTAGAACACTTTCGGGTGTTCTGCATATTTCTGCATTGGCTAGAAATCTTATTTATCTAAGCCAACTAGATGATGTAGGTGTAAAAATAGTTTTTGAGAAAGATACCTGTAAGGTAGTTCAGGAAGCATTGGTATTGTTGCGAGGAGTTTGGATTGGAACTCTGTACAAGCTTCAAGATAGCAATGTTATTGATGTGGGCAACAGTTCTTTGGTTCCTGAAAGTGGAGAAGAAAATCTAGTGGTCTCTAGAGAAAAGACCATGCTATGGCATCAAAGGCTTGGACATATTGGAGATCAGGGCCTTTGAATAATTCATCGTAATGGTATGCTGGAAGGTATGCCTAATTTCTCTCTGGATTTTTATTTCTATGAAAATTGAGTATATGGGAAGCAGAACCGGGTGAGTTTCCCCTCTGGTGCTAGGAGGGTGAAACATAAATTAGAGCTTGTGCACAGTGATGTGTTTTGACTTGTGTCAGTGCCATCACTATGTAAGTTTGTTTACTATGTATCATTTATAGATGAATTCTCAAGGAATACATGGATATATTTATGTTGAGTGATAAAAGGTTCCTTTTAAACTCCTAATTATCTTCACATTAATTATCAATCTAGGTAGGGCTTTCTATTTCAAGAGTGTACACAGTATGTGGCATTTATTTAACTCAGAGAGTAATGCTTATAAATGGAAGTATAGATCTTTTACATACAAGAGTAACATAAGCAATAAATAAATTATAATTGCAATTAAAAGAAAACTCAATCCTTTAATGAAATCAAATCCTACAACAATTCAAGTAACAACAATATGCAATTCAAGTAACAATAGTATCAATTAAGACTACAGCAGTGATAACTCTTCTCTTAGAAACTAATTGAATTTGAATCAAATGCACTAGTCCGTAAAACAACGATGTCATCAATATGAGAGCCTAATAGTAGTAGTTAATTTTCATTACAGTTGATTACATAGAGCAGATATGCATCCAGGAAACTCAATCCAAAGTGAAAGGAAACTATTTAAACAATAATGTTGTAAGTTATCTAAAACAAAACTATTCTGTTAACGTAAAGAAATAAGGAACAACAACCAAATGAAATAGTAGAAAACAATAATAATATAAAATTGTCACACTTACAATAATTGAAAATATATGACACAGGTGAAGTAGTGAATTCCAACGGAAGCCGGGCCCTTAGCCGCCAACATGCATTGCTAGTTACTTCAGATAAATGAAAAGGAACAACAACTCCTCTTATATATTAATCATGAAATAATATTACAATGTATTTGCATTCTTCGCTACAGCGAAAGTCTGTAATTGAGAATTACAATAATAATAACAATAGTCCTCCTCTTTCTACTTATAATCATTGCCTTTTATAATGAGAAAGGTGTAAAAAGATAGATGATAAAAGCAATCTCTCAAGATCTCTCGATCCTGAGGGATTCGCACAATTTTCTAACTTCAGACATCTTTCCCTTCTTGCACTAATCTTGTTGATTTTCTTTTGGACGTACTTGCAACTGCCGGTCCTTCCTTAGCTTGTTGCTTTTTTGCTATCCCTTAGTTAGGGAGTAGTAGTTGTCCCTTTTCGTACTTTCCTACATAAGGAAGGATAATAATTAGCCAAAGCATCACTGCAAGTAATTTCTATATTTATTACTGTAATTCCTTAATAGATTAGCACATTGAGATATAGAAGGGATGAGAATAAAGGAAAAGGATAATAAGTTAATAGTAGATGCATACCTTTTCCATGACCCAACATATTCCCCTTCTTACCCTCTTTCATGTCCTCATGAAAACGATGTAGGTCATATGAAGAGTAGTCAAGGAATAAGCTGGAGAAGGGAGGTTGTAAAGTGGTCTAAAACCATGCTTCTTGGCCAAGATTTTAAAGATGTGCCCTATCTGTCTTTCAAGTAGCTCATATATAGCCTTGTACCCCTCATCTAGATACCAAATAATAGGGTTGCGGAACCAACAACCTAGCCAATAAGGGCCTTCCCTTAGGATGAGATTCCTATAAATGGCAAAGTGTTCTACAACTAGTTTAAAATTTTTGTAATTAAATGGCTCTCTATTATGTACATTGTTTTTGGAAACTTTCCATCTAAACTTTGTTGTGACCGGGGAGCTTTCCTGAATGGAGAGGAAATACTCAACTCCGTTTTGGATAATTTCTTTCTACATATGCCCCAGAGGTTTGATTACTCCTTCTCGCTTCATTAAACTTTTGTGGTTGGCCAACATTTGCAATAGGTGTTTATGTTCACCTCCAACCCAAAAGTCCAGTCCATTTTCCTGTCTCTGGAACGTGTTGTAAGACTTGAACCATTTCAATTGGCTAACAACGAAAGAAATAAAAGCTTGAAATTGTACATCCCCTACAAAACGACTAGGTTTATTTTCAGTTTCTTCTTCTAATACAAAATTGTGTAAATAAAATTCACATAGCAGCTTTTGTACTTTTACCCCATGATGTTTACACAGTTTAAAAAATCATCAATTGTTTTCAACTCTATCGAGTTTCCAGCTTTGACAACTTTGATCTTTAATTGTAAGTATCTTTCCATCAAAAATAGGGCATAATTATTGGCAGGAGATCTGCATGCCAATATGTCAATATATAAGGAGCAAATAGTATCCATTTGATTTCTGATATTTTCTATTCTCAGCTTCATTTTCTCAGTCCTCTCTTCTGCCTTCTGATATTCATCAAATGCCTCACTTTTGCCTGAGTCTTTTTACTAATTTCTGCAGCCTCTATTGTTCCTTTCTAAGCTTTTTAATTTTCTTTTTTTTCTTTTCAATAGGAACAACTGTTCCACTAATCGTTTCTACTCTTACCGAGCTTGGTTTCTCATCTAGGCTTTGTTCTACAAGAGCAGTGTCCTTATCCTAGTTTGTTTCTATTTCTCTTGTTTGGCCCACATCCTCTGTATTCAAACCGACCTGACTGGGTTCTCCTGGAGGTGTATTACTAAATTGGTTCACCTCTTCTTGGGTGGCTTCTACTCTTGCCTCTGCTCTACCACTTATGTTTTCAAATATAGTTCTATCATGGCCAAAGATCTCTGCAGATTATGTTGCCCTGATGTTCAAATTGAGCGACTTTCAGGTTGTATGAAATCATCAATATTGGCAAAAATCTAGGCCAATTCAATACCATGCAGTAAGTCCCGTGGTGGACTTGTGTTTGGTGTTGAGGGAAGTTCTGTTTCATTTCTTTCCCCTTCACTAGAGTGCTTTGTTTCCTCCTCAATTTTTGACTCTCGGTCATCCCGACCTTCCAACTGTAAATATTGCTCATATTCTGGACTAGCTAGTTCTATGAGCTAGTTGCTGCTACCCTGGGGATTTTTCAGCTTTTCCCGAGCCTATACTTATTCTGGCAGAGTGTCTGCGTTCTTGGGGAATTTTGGTGGTATGGGTAGTCCATTTCCTTTTCGAAATAGGAATAGGAGTAGGTAAAGCTAAACCCCCTTCAATGACAAATAATAATTCCTCCCAACTTGACTATTGTTGGACAAGGCTGTAACTTACTATCAGACTAATCAAACAATGGTGGCTCACAACAGTCTCTATATGTCGAGAATTTTTTATGCTTCAAGCAGTGTCATGCAATAAGAAATTCAAATACGCAGGCAAGTTTACAGAACATTTTTGTTTCAGAACTGCTAATAATTTATGGTGACATGGCCCTACCACATCTTTTCTCTTGTCACATGTGATATAGCTCTAAACGATTCTCATGAGTTTTGTCAAGGGTTCTCCAAGGGATGAAGGTTGAACTCCTTTGCCTTTGACAATCAGGTCTTGTCCATTCATATAGTCCTCGTTTTGTCTTGAAAGCAGTCTTCCATGCATCCTGTTCTACAACTCTCACCTGATGATAACCACTTCGTAAGTCTAACTTAGAAAAGTAAACTGCTTCTTTCAATTGATCTAATAGATCATCAATACGAGGAAGAGGATAATGATTCTTGATTGTTATTTTATTTAGTTCTCTATAATCAATGCACATTATCCACGAACCATCTTTCTTTCTGACCAGCAAAATTGGAGATCCACATGATGATGTGCTTGTTCGTATAAACCCTTTATCGAGCAACTCTTGTACCTGCTTCTTTATCTCTTCATTCTCTAAAGCTGATAACCTATACATTCCAATGTTAGGTAGTGGAGTATCTTGCTGCAAACAAATATCATGCACTATTTCTCACCTGGGTGGTAGACCTTTTGGTTGTAAATAGAAAATCATACTCTGAAACAACTTTAACTAAATTAGTTTTTTGTTTAAAATCACAACCTTCAAATGCATTGGATTTTTTAGGATCCTTTGTCTTTAGAACCACTAGCTAATTTCTTTCCCTCTCATTACTTTCATTATTAACAGATTGCGCATAATTACTTACGGATGCTTCAAAATCCTTACCTTTAATGCTTGTGGCTATAACTGTTGTTTCATCGCCTAAATTTGATCCCAAGTCCTGCTGAATAACTGCAACATTCTTTCTCTCCTTACCACCAAACTTCTTAGGTCTCCATTCTAGATGCAAAGACCAGTAGTGTGCCTCATCATGTCCTTCTTTCTTGCAATGAGTGCGTGAAGGTTTATCCTTCTTTACAGTGCTTGCTTTCCTCTCTTTCCATTTTAGTTTCTTCTTTTCCATGTTCTTGCATACAAAATATTTTGATGTTCCCCCAATCTCCAGGTTTACATTCTTACGTCTAGCTTCTAGATGTGTTGCTTGAACTGATACATCATATAGGCCAGTGGGATTATATATGAGTATAGTATGCTTTAAATAACCATGCAGACCACCTATATACTTCAATAAAGTCTCAGGTGAGTCCAAGGATATACCTAGAGTTAAAGCTCTTTTCCTGAATTCCTGAGTATAACTTTGTACACTCTGACACTTCAATTGGCGAAGAGTTTTCCAACTCATCATTACCTGTTGCATGTAAGCTAAACGTTAGAATTGCCTTGATAGCAAAAGCAAAGTCATTCCAAGTAGAAAGGATTACGCAATGTTTTTGTAGATCAGCTTGTGCCTTGCCTTCCCACCATACTAGTGCAGTTCCTCCAAGTTGAAGGCTAGCCAACTAAATCTTCCTCCTTTTTGAATCAATGTTCTGAACCCTACAATATACATCAATCTGTCTTATCCAATTATCTAGCTTCTATGTATTTACTTCTCCATCATAAATTGAAAAATCAAATTTCACATCTAATTTAATCAAAGAAGTTTTCTTCTTTTTCTTATTAGGGCTAGTTTTATGTGAAGAATATGGTGAGGGTGATGAAGGTATGATGGAGGAGTTGGTGAAGGAGGCATTTCTCCTTTTCCTTTGCCTTCTGGAGAGGCAACTAGAAAACGTTTCTTTGCTCCTTTGTCTACCTTAGGTGTTGAGGGTATTTCACCTCAACCCTTCTTAAATTCCAGATACATCTCTCCCACCATGGCTTGGAGTGCCTTAAAACCTTTCATAAATTGAGATTCAGATCCCAATGGAGTTTCTTTTGTCATTCTCCTCTGAGAATAGACTCTTTCTGTTGGGTCCCTATAATACTATTGATTAGCCCATTACTATTGTGGTTGTATCCCTTATTAATATTGGTATGCCCCTATTGTCCCCATATTGTTAATATTGTGCCCCATAGAATCCCTCTATTGTTATTTTGTGGCTTTATATCATTATTGTTAGGTCGACTGGGTTATATTGTGACTCCTTATACTCCTATATATAGAAAGGAGGTTTTGCATTTGAATTATCCAAGAATTGTTCATTTATGTAATGCAAAGGAGGTTGCCCCCTCAAAGAATCTAAATTCTAAGGTGTTGATCTATCTTTTCTATCGTTTTCTTGAGCTGGTTTCATAACATTTGGTATCAAAGCTTTGGATTCTAGGGTTTCGCTGCTCCAAATAGGTCATCGTGGCATTTTCCCTATAAATTTTTTCTGCGATGTTTCAGAAGCTAAA
The DNA here is from genome assembly GCA_000404065.3 of Pinus taeda. Classification (NCBI taxonomy): domain Eukaryota; kingdom Viridiplantae; phylum Streptophyta; class Pinopsida; order Pinales; family Pinaceae; genus Pinus; species Pinus taeda. The sequence continues at coordinate 22,514 of APFE030431784.1, read as the reverse complement.
AAAAACCCCATTTGAGAATAAATCACACTGAACCATGGGCCCAAATTTCAGAGCTTTTTGCTCTATATTTGCGGAGATATGATCTGAGGAACTTGGTATTTTTGCAGACTCCTGAATTACATTCCAAGTAGGTGACCTGGGGAAAATTGTCATAACTTTCTCTCTAAGCATCGAATTGAAATTTAGTAATAAGGTACATAAATAGGACAGATTGTAGTTTCTTGTATATATTTTTTAGAGAGAAAGGTCGAAACAGTGACTCGTGGCATGTCGTACAAATTTGCTCTACTGAACTAGTCTATAATTAGGTCACTGTGGGATATTTCACATAACTCTTCCTTGGAGAATCCAATTTGGATCAGAATAGTGGCATTAGGAAGAGGACATAGAGGGATACTGCAAGTCGTCATTTCAGAATTGGATGATCCGAAAGTACAGAGATACATCAGAGGCAATATCAAGCTCCTACAAAGTGAAAAAAGGTGTGTAGATTTTTTTAAATGTTTGCTTAAGCTTGGTTTGAAAATTTATTTTGAAGGAATTCAAAGGGCATAGTAGAGAATTACTATTGGTAACTAATGCCTCGAGGAAAGAAAATGAAAACAATGAGTAAGAAACCTGAAATCTCTAGCATGACTCATGAAGAAGAGGAAGAAATGCTACATGATATATCAAAATTACAAGACCAAGTGCAACAAATGTCACTCTCACAAAAGCTAACAGAGGCAAAGATAAATTATGTGGAATATAAGATAAAGGGCATGGAAGATAAGATGGATGATTTGAAGATAGATTTGAAGACAGATTTGAAGAGAGACATGGCAAATTTCAAGATAGACATGGCAGATTTGAAGAGAGAGTTGACAAATTCTCTACAAGAAATACATACTAATGATGAAAAGGTAGTAAATGAAACTCATGATGCAAACAAAAGAAATGTTAATCACGATTTCATAGACTCTAATGTGGGATACAAGACCCACCATATTCCAAAAATTGATATGAGGAAGTTTGATGGCAATGATCCCGCAACATGGATATTACAGATGGAGAAATTTTTCGATCTCAATAATGTGCAAAACACACAAAAGGTACGTATTGCAACTTTATATTTGGAACCAAATCAGTTTGTATGGTATCAATGGCTTTGCTGTCGTAAACAAATTATCACTTGGGCAATTCTTATGGAAGAATTGACAGCACGTTATGAGGATACAAAAAGCAACACTTTTTTTAGCCAATTGATAAGTCTCAAACAAAAGGGTTCAATAATGGAGCACGTTGAGGAGTTCCAAAAATTGAACATAAGGGTAAAAAATATTCCAGAGGAGCATAGTATTGATGTGTTCATAGGGACTTTAAAGGATAATATCCAACATGATATTCGCCTTTGGGAACTTGATTCATTAGAGAAGGCATTTAGGTTAGCAAGAAAAATGGAAAGCAAAATTATGGCAACCAGAAAGCATACCACTCACAGCTATAAAGATGGAAGTGTTGTTGCCCCTAGTCTTCCACAATCTATAAGGTTGACACCACAACAATTGGAAGAAAAGAGACTAAAAGGGCTTTGTTACAGTTGTGATATCAAATACACTAAAGTTCATGAGTGTGATGAGAAGAAATTATTCTACATAGATTGTGAAGAGGAAGAAGAAAAGGAGCAAGAAAGGTCAAAAGAAGAGGATATACTCCAAGAAGAAAGCCTAAATAAAGAAGAAATTAATCCAACCATATCTTGTAATGCATTGGTAGGAATTACCACTCCTTAAACCATTAAGATAGAAGGACAAACAAGAAGAAAAAAGTAATAGTGTTGATTGATTTAGGAAGTACCCACAATTTTATTCATTGTAAGGTAGCAAAAGAATTGAATTTCTTCTTATATCCAGCACCAGAGTGTCAAGTGATGGTTGCAAATGGAGGAATAATAAATTTCTCTAGAAAGTGCCATAATATCAAGCTATCCATGGGAGACTATGTATTGGCTAGCCCAATGCTTTCCATTCCAATGGGAGGTGTTGATGTTGTATTAGGAGTCCAATGGCTACAATCCTTGGGTACAATAGCTTTTAATTTTCAAGAAATTTTCATGAAAGTTTCTATTGGAGGAAAGGAAGTTGTATTAAGAGGTATTGCAGGGAAACCGGGAAAGATAATCAGCTTTAATGGTATGACAAAGCTTCTAAAAAAGGAACGAAAAGGTGTAATTGCACAATTATGTTCGCTAGATGTTTCCACATTGGAATCATCTATTTCTCCAGATATCCAAATAGTCTTGGACAATCATTCCAAGGTATCTGAGACTCCCAAAGGTCTCCCACCTATTCGTGATAATGATCATGCTATTCATTTGATTCCAGGAAGTGTTCCTCCAAACATTAGGCCGTACAAATATCCCTATGCCCAAAAGAGTGAAATTGAACGTATGGTTGCAGAAACGCTAGAGGCTGGTATAATTCAACTGAGTCAAATTTCTTTATTTGCTCCAGTAATATTGGTGCACAAGAAGGATGGATCATGGTGCATGTGTCTGGATTATAGGGAGCTCAACAAGCTCACTATTAAAGATAAGTTTCCCATTCATTTAATTGATGAATTACTAGATGAATTGCATGGATCAATTTACTTCACCAAGTTGGATCTTTGTTCAGGATATCATCAAATTAGAATGAAGACTAATGACATTCCGAAAACAGCATTTAGAACTCATGAGGATTATTATGAATTTTTGGTGATGCCTTTTGGCCTTACCAATGCACCTTCAACATTTCAAGGTTTGATGAATTCCATTTTCAAACCCTTCCTTAGAAAATTGTGTTAGTATTTTTTGATGATATACTAATCTATAGCAAGTCTTGGAAGGATCATGTTGAACATGTTGACAGGGTGCTACAACTATTGGAGGAGAAACAATTATATGCAAAAAGATCCAAATGTTTCTTTGGAGTACAAGATCTGGAATATCTGGGTCATATTGTATCTTATGAAGGAGTTAAGGTATACCCTAGCAAAAGTAAATCCATTAAGGAATGGAAATTCCTCACATCCATAAAGCATCTGTGAGGATTTCTCATGTTGACAGTGTATTATCGCAAGTTTGTTAAGAATTATGGGAGAATAGCAGCACCTCTAACAACATTATTGAAGAAAGATGCATTTTCATGGACTCCAGAAGCAACAAAGGAATTCAAACATCTTAAAGAGGCAATGTGCCAAGCACCGGTCTTAGGTACATTGGACTTCACAAAAACCTTGATTGTGAAATGTGATGCTTCAGGAAATGGAATTGGTGTTGTTTTAATGCACGATGAAAGACCCATTGCTTCTGAAAGTCGCCCAATCAAGGGGAAGTTTTTACACAAAGTTATTTATGAGAAGGATATGTTGGCAATACTCCATGCACTTAAGAAATGTTGACCCTACCTAATGGGAAGACACTTTAAGGTTAAAACAGATCATGATAGCTTTAAATACTTTTTAGAACAAATATTATCCTCTAAAGCGCAGCAAAAGTGGGTCACAAAGATGTTGGGTTATGACTTTGAAATCATCTACAAAAAAAGGGAAGCAAAATGTGGTGGTAGATGCATTCTCAAGAAAGGATGAGGATGTGGTAGCATTGATGTGCACCATTTCTATTATCCAACCCGATTGGAAAAATGAAGCAAGGGAGGAATGGAAGAATGAAGAAGAAGTGTGGGCACTTATTTGAAAGTTGCAACAAGATTCCAATACATCTGATACATTTAGTTGGAAAAATGATTCAAAGATCACCTATACCTCTATAAGAATTCCCAACTAAAACAAAACATTCTTATGGAATTGCACACTTCTCCCTTAGGAGGGCACTCAGGATTTTTAAAAACTTATTACAGGGTTAAGAAGGATTTTTTTTGGGATGACCTTAAATTGGATATTCAAAGTTTGTGGCGGAATGTTTGGTTTGCCAACAAATAAATTTGAAACAATTAAGACACCATGTCTATTACATCATTTATCCATTCCAAGTGAATGTTGGGAGGAGGTTCCAATGTATTTTGTCACAGGTTTACCCAAGTCTAAGGGAAAGAGTGTCATCATGGTGGTAGTTGACAAACTTACCAAGTATGCACACTTTTGTGCATTATCACATTCATTTAAAGCCATTACTATTTCTACTGCATTTATGGAAACAATTCAAAAGCTACATGGAAACCCAAAGATTATTGTAAGTGACAGAGATCCCATTTTCACTGGAAATTTTTGGACAGAATTATTTTCTTGTCTTGGTACTCAGTTAGCTCATAGCTCATCTTATCATCCTCAATCTGATGGGAAAACTGAGATAGTAACAAATGTTTGGAAGGATATCTTCGTTGCTTTGTATTTGATAAACAAACACAATGGGTCAAATGGTTGCCTCTAGCTGAATGGTGGTATAACACTTCTTTCCATATAGCAACAAAAATGACCCCATTTATGGCACATTATGGATATCAACCACCATCCATCACATCATATTTAAGAGAAAATTCTAAGGTTCAAGCAGTGGAACATCACATCGAACATCAACAACAAGTCCTCCAACTCTTAAAGGATAACCTTGTGTTGGCATAGAATAGAATGAACAACAGGCAGATCAACATCACAACGAAAGAAGTTTTGATGTAGGTGATTGGGTATTCCTACATCTACAACCATATAAGAAAATGTCCCTCAAGAAAGCTAAGAAGGATAATAAATTAGCACCAAAGTATTATGGTCCGTAAAATGTATTGCAAAAGATTGGTACTATGGCATACAAATTGGAGCTTCCTGAAGCTTCTTGATTACACCCAGTTTTCCATGTTTCATGTTTAAAGAAGGTTATAGGAAACAAGATTCCAGTTCAAACAATATTTCTAGAACTTGACAAGGAAGGAAAAACTATATTGGAACCGAAAGCAGTCACAGAAACAAGAACTTGACAGTGACGAAATCGATCAATTTTGGAGTATCTTGTAGAATTGAGACTTCGGTGATTTGTCATCGTTATAAGGAGAGCTTTAGCGTAAATCACATAAAAAAGATTTTTGCCAACGCGTTTCGAACCAACCAATGTGGTTCATCATCAGGACAAGTTGAGAGTACAGATCTAGCCCATCGTGTTAAATAGCATAAGCAGAGACTCCAACAGCTAAAACCCTCTAACGGTTACTTTATCAATCAAGAACCCTAGTCAAACTACCTCTAATTAATTTAATATTAAATTAATATTAAAATACCACCAAAGGTTAATTTGTTAGAAAAATATATTTATTTAATTTCAAATATAATCTTTTTTCTACGTAAAATTATATATATATATGTGTGTTAATATTTAATTTAATAATTCATTCAAAACTAACCTATAAATATGTATATTCTAACGTCCTATTTAATAATATTGTTACCCTAACCGCAATTAATCCTATTTATATTTAATTTACAATTACTTTTATGTGAAAAGTAATAATATATATATTTTAATAAATACTATAAAAATAATTAATTAATTAATTTAATAATTTATGAAAAATTAATTAATTATTTATATCTAGGTCTGACAAAATGTATTATTATTTATAAGACAAGAGGTTTAATTAGGTTATTACTTAATTGTAATTTTAATATTCAGTATAACATTAATATTATGTATATGAATAAATATAATAATAATTAATACTATTAAAAAAATAAATATTAAATATTTATAAAAGTCCTGAATAATAATATTATGTTAAATATAATGTTACATATGGGACTATAAATAATTTTAAGAGACAGTTAATTAAATTGCCCTTTTTGTTTTTAAATTAGGTTAATTACCAATTAATTATATATAAATTAATTATTAATGTTATGTGAATAAATAGAATAATACTTAATAATATCAAAAATAAATATTAACTAATTAATATTTTTAATTTAATTTATAAAAGTCTTAAATTATGATATGGTTAATATAAAGTTACA